>PVKS010000858.1:97831-164982 GCA_004027875.1 Aplodontia rufa | reverse complement strand
TTGGTGGCACTGGGAATTACGTTCCCAGTCCCTGACACTATTAATCGAAATGAATCTCTCCATTGCTTTTCTTTTTCTGTTGCGTTTGTGTCAAAATACAACCAGCCTATTGTGATAGTCTGTTTTTGGACTCTTCCAGTGGTCTGTTCTTTTTTTTTGAGACGTGGTCTCCTGTGTTGCTGAGACTGGCTTTGCATTTGCAGTCCTGCCTCAGCTTTCCAGGTGGCTGGGATTACAAGGCACACCACCCTGCCCAGCCTTCTCCATCCTTTTGCTGGAGTGTTTTTTTTTTTTTTTTTTGGTTGGTTTGTTTGTTTTGTTTTTAAGACAGATAGGGAGGGGCTGGAGCAGTAGCTTGGCCTTTAGGGTGCCTTCCTGGCGTGCACAAGGACTGTTTCTCTCCTCTCTCTCACTGTTCCTCTGTCTTTATTTATTTATTTTAAAAAAAGAGAGGGATAGTGAGGGATAGAGAAAATCGTTTTATTTAGTTTTTCATGTGGCTTTTTCCTTGCTCTGACACTTAGCTGTGTACATGCTGCTGGGGTTTGAACCTGTGTCCTCGTGCATGCCAGGCAAGCACCGTAACCGCTGAGCCACCGCTCCAGCCCCTATAAGTTTTTAGTTGTATTGCACAACAGCTGATATGTTGCTTCTGATGTGTCTCACTAAATTGCCAAAGCTGGCCTTGGATTTGTGGTCTTTCTGCTTCATCTTCCTGAATCTCTGGTATTACAGGTGTACTCCACCGTGCTTGGCTTGACCCATGGATTTTTGAAGTGTGTTGTTTAACTTAGAAATATCTTGAATTTCCCAGGTGTCCTTTTGTTTAATAGTTTAAAAGAATAATTTAGTTCCATTATGGTCAGAGAACATAGTATGATTAATTAAAAAACACCTGAAATTTGTGTATTTATCTGTTTGGGTGGATGTTCCATTTGTTGTTGGAATAGGGTGTATTCTGTTGCTGTTAGATAGGGTGTTCTATAAATGTCATTGAGGCTGAGTTGGTTGACGGTGTGGCTAAGGCGTTCTGTATCTGGGCTGATTCGTAGTCCGCTTGTTCTGTTGATTGTGGAGAGAGGTGTTAACATCTACCAGTATTGTTATGATTTTGTTCTTTCTCCTTGCAGTTTTGTCTGTTTATGCTCCATGTATTTTGATGCTGTGTTCTAGGTGTATGGACATTTACAGTTGTTTTATCCTCTTGGATATTTAATCCTTTTATTATTACGAAGTGTTCTCTATCCCTGGTAATATTCACTGCTTAAAAAGCCATTCTTCGGGGCTGGAGCTGTGGCTCAGCGATTACAGCACTTACCTGGCATGCATGAGGACACGGGTTCAAACCCTAGCACCATGTACACAAGAAAGTGTTGGGGCAACAAAAGCCACATGAAAAACTAAACAACATTGATTCTGTCTCTGTCTCTCTCTCACTGTCTCTCTCTCTCTCTCTTTTTTTTTTTTTTTAAAGCCATTCTTCTTGTAATTCCAATGACTGGGGAGACAGAGGCAAGAAAATTCCAAATTCAAGGCCAATCTGGGTAACTTAGCAAGACCTTGTCTCAAAATATAAAAAAGGCTGTGGATGTAGCTCAGTGGTGGAGCAATCCTGGGTTCAAACTCCTCCAGTACCACCAAAACAAAAAGAAAAAAACCAAAGCTCCATTCTTTCGTATCTCTTCAGTTGGTTTGTTTGGTCCATTTACATTTAATATAATGGATGTGGTTGGTTGAGGTTTGCTATTCTATTATTTGTTTTCTGTTTATCTTTCCCCACTCACATTTCCCTTTCATGTCTATTTTTGGACTAATTGAATATTTTTTCATGTTATATTTTAATTTATTGGCTTTAATATCTTTGCTTTATTTATTTATTTTTTTTAAAGAGAGAGGGACAGAGAGAGAGAAAGAAAATTAATTTTATTGAGTTTTTCATGTGACTTTTATTGCTCCAATACTTCTTTGTGTATGTGGTACTGGGATTTGAACTCACATCTTTGTGCATGCCAGGCAAGTGCCACAATCGTTGAGCCACCACTCCAGCCCTATCTTTGCTTTTTTTTAGTGATTGCTGTAGTAATTTCAAAATATATACCTACCTGTTTATTTAGAGTTAGCTTTGCATTTTACCACTGTAAATAAAATGTTAAAAAAAATCACAGCCATATAAGGACCCCTTTCCCCAAGGTATATTTGTCATATATATCAATACACATTGAAAAGTCCTATCATGAATGTTATAATTTTTGCTTTTAACCATTATACATATTTTAAAGAATTTAAGAGGAGAAATAGTCTTTTTTCTTTTTTTCCTGTTTTTTTCCCCCTTTTCCTTTTGGTTCTGGGCATTGAACCCAGGGGCACTCTACCAGGAAGTCATATCCTCAGCACTTTTTATTTTATTTTGAGACAGGGTCTTGCGAAGTTGCTTTAGGCCTTGCTAAATGGCTGAGGCTGGCTTGGAAAACGTGGCCCTCCTGCTTCAGCCTCCCGAGTTGCTGGGATCACAGGTGTGCCACTGCCATCTGGCTCCTGTTTCGCTTGTTTCATTTATCCACTTAGCTGCCAGCCATTTCTTGTGCTCTTTCTTCATTCCTGAAGTTTTAACTTTCCCTCTGGTAGCATTTCCCTTCATCCCAAAGACCTTTTACCAGTTGCTTTTTTAGAGCAAATTCTTTTAGCTTTTCTTCATCTGAAATATCTTTATTTGGCCTTAATTGTTGCAGGGCATTTTTGCTGGATATTGAATTCTGGGCTGACATTTCTCTAAATACTTTCACAACAGTTCTACAGTTCTTTGAGTCTCTGAAATGCTTAGTCAGGGGCTGGTACAGTCACATTTATGTTTTATAGGGAGGTTCATTACTTTTTTCTTTTCAGGGCTGAAAACTGAACCTGGGATCTTGCCCATGCTGGGCAAATGCTCTGCCACTGAGCTAAATCCCCAACCCCTACTTTTTTTTTTTTTTTTTTTTTTTTTAAGAGAGAGGGACAGTGAGAGAGAGAGAGAATCAGTTTTATTTAGTTTTTCATGTGGCTTTCGTTGCTGTGACACTTAGTTGTGAGTTGTGTATGTGGTGCTGAGGTTTGAACCCATGTCCTAGCGCTCAAGTGCCATTAACCACTGAGCCTCCGTCCATTACTTTTATATCCTTTTTGTAGACTGTATTCTTTATTATTACAAAATCATTGTTTCATTTAAGGGTTTTTAAATTTTGTTTTGAACTAAACCTTATTTATAACTCCTTTTGTATTTCCTGTAATGTAAAGTTTATCTGGGAGTAGAATGGGCAGTTAGAAATGTGTATTTATAGTGCAGAAGAGAGAGGTCTGGCTGGAGAAATGAACTTGATAGTTTGGTGGTTTTGAGTCAGTTGATAGTTGGGGTTAAGTGAGGGCAGCTGTGAAGAACTAGTGCCTGCAAGAGGGATGTTTGAAGAAGGGACGTGTGATGAAGGAGTGGCAGTAGGAAGTTTGGGAAGGATATGCTAAGCAGAGGTGGCAGCTTTTGCAGAGGTGAGGTAAAATAGGTGGTGTGTTCTAGTGATGTCTTTCCCAAGGATCATTTACTGTTTTCAAGTTCGCTACCTTGTGTTAAAAGAGAATTCTTAATCTTACTCTCTGTTCAGGCTGAAGATGATTCATTCTAGTAGCTTTATTTATTGAGAAAGTGAAAATAAGTAATTGAAATAAAAACAAGGAACTTTAGAACAATTTTTCTGTACTTTATAACTTACACATACAGAAAAACTGAAAGCACGTTTTTATTTTTATTTATTTATTTATTTTAAAGAGAGAAGCAATCTTTTATTTAGTTTTTCATGTGACTTTCATTCCCTGGACACTTCGTTGTGTACGTGGTGCTGGGGTTTGAATTCCTGTACTTTCGCATGCCAGGCAAGCACCCTAACTGCCGAGCTACTGCTCCAGCCCCCTGAAAGCACGTTTTTAAACGTTTTTGTCATCTTTGTGTGCACTCTCTTGAATTTTTAAATATTCTTTTTATTGAACTTTTTTTTTGGACTGGGGTTTGAACCCAGGGGTGCTTAACCCTTGAACCACATCCCCAGCCGTTTTTATATTTTATTTTGAGACAAGGTCTCACTAAGTTGCTTAGTGCCTCCTGAAGTTGCTGAGGCTGGCTTAGAATTTGTGATCCTCTTGCTGCTGGGGTTATAGGTGTGCACCACCACGCCGGGCTTCTTTTTGTGGAACAATTTTATAGTAAATTGCAGATATTATGCCACTTCACCTTCAAATAATTCATTGTATTCCAACTTAACGCTGATAGAAGGTTCCATTTCAAATGTCCCTAGTTGCCCTTTATTGATGTTTCACCTCCTCCCTCCATGCAGAATTCACTCAAGGATCGTGTTTTGCATTTAGTTGATATATCTTTAGCTCCTTTAATCTAAAATGATTCTGTCTCCTTTTGTGGGGAAGTTTCTTTGTGACACAGACATTTTTTTAATTGTCTAGGCCATTGTCTTATCAAATGGATTTGTCTAGTAGTTTTCTACATGCATAGATTCAATTTAGATACTTTAGCTGGGATTCTCTTTGAGTGATGTTGTGTCCTCCTTAGCACATCTCATCAGGAGGCAGGCACACCATCACTTTATCTTGTTATTGACAATAATAAGTTTGATCGCGTAATAAAGGTAGGTAGCATCAGCCAAATTTCTCCCTTTAAAGGTAGCCCCCCCTTTTTTTTTAGTACTGGGGGTGAAACCTTATGGTGCTTTACCAGTGAGCCACATCCCCAGCCCTTTTTTATTTTGAGACAGGGTCTCACTAAGTTAGTAGGGCTATTCTCAAACTTATGACCCTCCTGCCTCAGCCTCCCGTGCTGCTGGAATTACAGGTGTTCCCCGCCACACCTGGCCAGGTGGTTTTAAATACTATGGGAGGAAGAATGTTGTGATAGTAAAGAACATAAACTTAGGAACAGTTGGGTTTGTGTTTTAGCTATAACTCTGAGGTACTGGCAGTTAACCTTAGACAAGGCATTTAGCCTCTATAAACATCTTTGAAAGGAAGTAATAATAGCACCTATTTCATGGAGTTTATGTGTGGATAGAGTGAATTCATGTATTTAAAAGTGCTCAGAACAATTCCTAACATATAGAACATACTCTGTGAAGGCTAGCTGCTTTTAAATTACCACTGGCATGAAAGGGTAAGGAATGGGTGCCAGATGGGTGTAGTTGAAGAGCGTGCTAGATTGGGATGCTATTCCAGGGCAGAGAGTAAAGCCTTGTTATTTTTTGGCAAATTCATTTCCTCCTTTCCTATCCTCATGCATGCTAAGACACACTCTACCACTGAGCTACACTCCCAGACCTTGTTTCATAAATTTTTATTTTAACTCTTTGGTACTAAGGTTTGAACTCAGGGGTGCTTTACCACTGAGCTACATTCCCAGTTCCTTTTATTAATTATTTTGAGACAGGTTCTTGCTAAGTTGCTGAGGTTGGCGTTGGATTTTTTTTTTTTTTTTTTTAAGAGAGAGGGGCGGTGAGAGAATCAATTTTATTTAGTTTTTCATGTGTGGCCTTTGTTGCTCAGACACTACATTATGTGCCTGGTGCTGCTGGGGTTTGAACCTGTGTCCTCGAGCGTGACAGGCAAGCACCGAAATAAATGGCTGAGCCACCACTCCAGCCCTGGATTTTTTTTTTTTTTAAAGAGAGAGGGACAGTGAGAGAGACAGAGAAAGAGAGAACTTTATTTAGTTTTTCACATGGCTTTCGTTGCTCCAACACTTAGTTGTGTATGTGGTGCTGGGGTTTGAACCCAGGTCCTCGTGCATGCCAGGCAAGCGCCGAAACCGCCGAGCCACCGCTCCAGCCCCCGAGCCCTGGATTTTTTTAAAGAGAGAATTAATATTATTCATTTTTCCATATGTTTTTTGTTTTTCTGATACTTTGTTGTGTATGTTGTGCTGGGGTTCAAACCTGGGTCCTCGTGCATGCCAGACAAGCAGTCTACTACTGAGCTACCTCTCCAGTCCCTTGGTATTGCATTTATGATCCTGGTGCCTCAGCTTCCTGAGTCTCTGGGATGAGGATCAGGGTGCACACTTCATCCAAGAGATGACTATTAGATACATCCAAATTATTTATTTTTGCTATGCCACTCATGGCTTACGTATATGTAACAGTAGATTAGACAAGTAGATTTTATTAGATGTAGAGTATTAATTTATTCTGAAAGTGAAATTTCCTTCCTCCTATGCCCATGCTTAGTTGTTGTTCTTTCTCTAAATACCAAGTTGAAATAGGGGGCATATTATATTATTTCCCCTGTAGAAACACACATTATATTTAGAATTGTCTTACAAAGTCTACAAGTAAAAATATTAATTTCAGAACCAAAAATAAAATTTTTGGTGTTGACTGAAAAATCACCAGTGACTTTGGTGATTAATCTTGGCATGACTTCCTAGATCTCTACCCTCTTCAAGCAGTTTTGTTCATGGGTGTTACTAGTTCAACAAATATGTTCCTACAATAGTAAAGTCACAATCTTTGCTCTAAAGAAGTTAGTGAATGAGCCGGGGGCACACAGCAGTTGTAATAAAATGTGTTCATTTTTTTTTTTTTTCCGGGGCTGAGGACTGAACTCTGGGCCTTGTGCATGCTAGGCAAGCGCTCTGCCACTGAGCTAAATCCCCAACCCCTAATAAAATGTGTTCATGATGGAGGGCTGTGCAAAGTGTCAGAGAAGCCCAGTGCCAGGAGGCATAAGGTAAATAGCACAAGATCATGGAGGTGATATTTTTTTCTCTCTTTTTCTGCCTGGTACTGGGGATTGAACTAACTGGCATTATTACTGAGCTACATCCCCATCCCTTTTTTCTTTTGAGACAGAATCTTGCCAGTTGCTGAGACTGAGCTCCGACATCCAGTGCTCTTGCCTCAGTGGAGGTGATATTTGAGCAGGGCTTTGAAAATGTCTTGAGTTTTTCAAAACTTTAGCAGAGTAAGTCAGTATCTGTATAGGCAGGCTGGGCATGGTGGCACCTGCCTGTAATCCCAGTAGCTTGGAAGGCTGAGGCAGGAGAATCACGTGTTCAAGCCCAGCTGAGCAATTTAGTGAGACCCTAAGTAACTTAGTGAGACCCTGGGTCGGAATAAAAATGAAAAGGGCTGGGGGTCTGGCTCAGTGGTGAAGCGCCCCTGGGTTCAATCCCTGGTAGCAAAAGAAAACAAAATATAACTCCCCTCCCTCCCAAAATAAAAAACAAACCCAGAATCAAATATATAGGTAGGGTTTTTTTAATGAAAAAATGAGAAATTAACTAAATAAATACAGACTGTGACCACAGTGCAAGCTTGAAAACTCAGGCGTGTAGGAAACTCCCTGCAGCAGTTCACACAGGCAGAGGTCAGAAGAGGGCACCCCTGTGACAGACCGTTCTATTACAGAATACAAAACTGCCAGGCCCTTTCCATTAAGTATCTGTGTGTAGCAACATTCTTCCTGTTAAGATAATAACCTGTTAAGTGGTCCAGAGTCCTTGCCCTTCAGGCTAAAGTTCACTCGCTCAACTGGGGGAGGAATTCATTGACAAATTGTTGCTCTTTGGTTCTCTTTCACGCAGACCACATTTCTTCCTTTTCTTTTTGTAGGGTTATTAACATTGTTGATTAAACTTCAGCTTCCTTTTATATCAGTCTTATTCTAACTATGCCTCCTGAGACGACCTCTTCTTTCCCTTGCTTGAGTTTCCACAGAAGTCCTACCTTCTGCTTGGGATGGGGAATATCCAGTTTCTTTAATGCAGAGGTTTTCAGACTTGGCTGCACATCAGAGTTACCTGGGGAGAAGGATGCGGAGCTGCGCCTGGGTGATGCACATCTGGTTGCATTCCAGAGAATGCTTAGGGAATGACTTCCCAGCATCTCCACTTCAGTCTTAGGATGATTTTTGTGTGTATTGAGTGTGTTTACTTAAATAATTAATTTATTTTTTAAAGAGAGGGGACAGAGAGAGAAAGAAGAAATTTTTATTTAGTTTTCCGTGTGACCTTCAATCCTCGGACATTTCTTCTGTGCGTGGTGCTGGGGTTTGAACCTCTGTACTCGCGCATGCCAGGCAAGCGCTGTAACCACTGGGCCACTGCTCCAGCCCCCTTTATTTATTTATTTAACTTGACCTTTTTTTTTTTTTATTGTGAGGGGAGAGGGAAAGAATCAGTTTTGTTTATTTTTATCTGGCCTTTGTTTCTCCAACATTTCTTTTGTATGTGGTGCTGTTTTCTGTTTTTGTTTTTGTTTTTAAAGAAGGACAATGACCCCAAGAGATATTCAATTTTATTTAGTTTTTCATGTGGCTTTTTTTGCTCCGACACTTTGTTGTGCATGTGGTGCTGGGGTTTGAACCCGTGTCCTCGCACATGCCAGGCAGGTGCACTAGTAGCTGAGCCACTGCTCTAGCCTCAAGACACCATTTTCTTAGTAATTGTGTAGACTGTCACTTCAAAACTACTGATTCAATGTTTAGTAAGTAATTTACTATGTGACAGCTACTTTTTAATATAAGCAAACAATATAAAACTCCTTGTCTTTAAGGAGATTGTATTTTCATGGTGATGTTAGCTACCACTTCACATTCACAAGCAATATAAAAATTGTTTACCTTGTTTTAAATTGTTTAACTTTTTGTTTCAGTTTTTTAAAGATTGATCCATGTTAATATACCTAGCATTAAATATCTCAGGACTGTTCTGTCCAATGAATGTGCCACATTTGAACCATTTTCTTGTTGATAGATATTTCAGTTGTTTTCAGCTTGTTTATTTGGTTTTATAAATATCAAATGTTCTGCGTGTACATACAGATGGAGTTTCTCTACAGGTGTTTTTCGAAGCATAGACTGCAACCAGCTTGTTTTAGAAGTAGTGAAATGAGAAGAGATTAGTATAAGACACCTAATAAGCTGGACTTGGTGTCATATAACTGTAGTTCCAACAGTTCTGGAGGCTGAGGCAGGAGGATAGCAAATTCAAGGCCAGCCTAAGCAACTTAGTGAGGCCCTAAGCAACTTAGACTCTTGCTAAAAATAAAGAAAGAAGGACTGGGTATGTAGCCCAGTGAAGTGATAAAGCACCTCTGGGTTCAATCCCCTGTACTAAATACATACATACATACATACAAACAAAAATAAAAATAAATAAATAAAAATAAACAAATAAATAATAAATACATAAAAAATAAAAATAAAAAATAAATATAAGAATATATAAATATATAAATATAAAAATAAATAAATATAAATAAATAACATTTATTTATATTTAAGAATAGTATTTTGGCTGGGTGCAGTTGTGTACCGCTCTAATCCCAACTATTTGGAAGGCTAGGAAGATTGCATGTTGGAAGCCAGCCTGGGCAATTTAGCAAGACCCTGTCTCAAAATTTAAAAAAAATTTTTTTAAAGGACTCAAAATGTAGTTCAGTGATTGAATGCTTGCCTAGCAAGTGTAAAAGTCCTGGGTTCATTTCCCAGTAGTGCAAAAATAAATAAGTAGTGTTTAGTACAAATTTCATTTTGGGGGATGTTTACACTGGATTAAGATGTGAAATAAAACTGGGCATGGTGGTGCATGCCTGTAATCCCCACAATTCCGGAGGCTGAGGCAGGAGGATTGCTAAATTCAAAGCCAGCCTCAGCAATTTAGTGTGGTCCTAAGCAATTTAATTAGACCCTGTCTCTAAATAAAATATAAAAAGAGTTGTGAATGTGGCTCACCTGGTAAGCGCTCTTGAGTTCAATCTGTGGTACAAAAAAACAAGTGAAGCCTATTTCCTACTTTGGTCATGGGTAAACAAGTTCGCAGGCTCTTCTTTTAGGGTATAGCACGCAGCTTTACACATGATTGATTAAAGTTATATCTCTTTAGGGGTTGGGGATTTAGCTCAGCAGCAGAGCGCTTGCCTAGCATGCACAAAGCCCCGAGTTCAGTCCTTAACCCTAAAATAAAAAAAGTTATATCACTTTATAGCAAGAACTGATGTTTACTAATGTTTCCCTTTTTTTGCATACCTTCCTATTGTTGGTTGTTTCTTTGTTTTTGGTACCAGGGATTGAACCTCCAAGGTTCACTTGCTATTCATCAGGAATGGAAGGCTTTAAGTGGCTTATTTTTATTTTAAGAGAGAGTGAGGGCTGCAGCGGTGGCTCTGCAGTTACGGTGCTTGTCCGGTATGCACAAGTCCACGGGTTCAAACCCCAGCACCGCATACACAATTAAGTGTCAGAGCAACGAAAGCCATGTGAAAAACTCAATAAAAATTTATTCTCTCTTTCTCACTATCCTTCTCTCTTTACAAAAAAAAACAAACAAAAAAAAAACAAAGAAAGAATCAATTTTATTTAGTTTTTCATGTGGCTTTCATTGCTCTGACACTTCATTGTTTGTGTGATCCTGGGGTTCGAACCCATGTCCTTGTGCATGTCAGCCACCACTCCAGCCCCAAAGTGGCTTAGTTTTATGAGTTCTACTTTTCCTACCCTGTGATCCATGCCTAGTCCTCTAAACCTGAATCTTTGAATTTGGTATGATCATCTTATATTTGTACTCATACAGGATCATCAGTACTCACTAGTGGGAGCATCATTTTATTGATTTAAATATTGATACTCCCCTCCTCCACTTTTTTTTTTCCTGTGGTCCTAGAGATGAAACCCAGGGCTGTGTGGATGGTTGATATGCACTGTACCACTGAGCTACATCTTTAGCACCTGAATGTTGATATTCTTGTGTATTTACATAGATACTTGCCAAGTATTTTCTTT
Organism: Aplodontia rufa; assembly: GCA_004027875.1. NCBI lineage: Eukaryota > Metazoa > Chordata > Mammalia > Rodentia > Aplodontiidae > Aplodontia > Aplodontia rufa. The sequence goes on along the minus strand of PVKS010000858.1, from coordinate 154,176 downwards.
TAGAATATTATAAAAAAAATGCATTCATGTGATATTTTTAAAAGTGTAAAAATTTGCCTTTGTTCTTTTCCTGCCCCCCAGTTCTCCCCAGAAACAGCTACTTACATATAAGATGCGTAGATACATGTTCTAACACTGCTCCATCTTCTTTTCCTCCTGCCCTCCTTTACTCAGATGACATCATTCTATCCGTTCTTCTGTGACTGGCAGTTTCCTTCATTTAACAATGTAGCTTAGAGATTGTCTCATGGTTGCTCACCAGGGCTTGGTCCTCTCCATGTGGTCCTGACCCGCCCTCTGAGCGAGAGAATTGGGACTGGTTTGGGGGTGTCCTATCCAAGTGGGCACAGGACACCACGGTTTCCAGTACAACACATGAAACTAGTAGCTGGGTGTGGTGATACATACCTGTAATCCCAGCTACTTGACCTTGAGAATTTGAGGCCAGTCATGGCAACTTAGGGAGACCCTGGCTCAAAATCAAAGGAGGGTAGGGAATGTTGTTGCTCAGTGGTAGAACGCCCCTGGGATCAATCCTCAGTGCCAATAAGATAAAATAAAAGGTTTTTTAAATTTTGTTTTGGAATAGGAAATTTACCTTATACTTTTTCAACTGCTGCATTTGATTTCCTTGTATAGATGTATCATAATTCATTTAACAATGGATGGATCTTTAGGCTAAAAGGAAAACCACAGAATTTCAGCTTTTATAAACCTTGTTGAATTAAGTTCTCTTGGATTTCTATTTGTTATTTTGAGATAGAATTTTGCCAAATTGCTTCGACTGGTCTTGAACTTGTGAGCCTCCTGCCTTAGCCTCCCCAGTTGCTAGGATTGCATATATCCACCACCACGCCTGATGTTATACATGAAATGCCAATGTGAATGCAGGATCAATTCCAGGAGGCAGGATTTCTGGGTCAAATAAAATAGCATTTAATAGATTTTTTTTCTTTTTCTTTTTCTTTCTTTCTTTTCTTTGTTTTTTTTTTTTTTTTTTTTACTAAATTGTCTTCTAAAACTTAGAACCCGTGTATACGCTCTCAAAAGTGTATCCAAATTTAATGTTAGCACTTTAAAAAGTGATTACATTGTTCCGTGTGTATGTGAAAACATTGCTAAATGTGAGCTATTTTTTGGTTTCTAGTTAGATAATATATATAATGCAGAATTTATGGATGTCTTTTGGCTTTCTTCCTTTACCTCCCAAACCAACAGAATACTGACTGACCTCAGCTTCATGGTCTCTTGACAGGCAGTTTCCATGCGCGATTGGGAGGGGAACAGGGACTTGTTCTCTGAGCAGTTCTGTACTGTGTGCTTTTTATTATTTGGGGATTTATCTAGGCTCAGTTTTCCCTTCCTATTCCTTTTCTGCTTTCACCTCATTTATTTTTAATTTATATAGATGAGTCCCAGAGGTTGTTTCCAGAAGACAGTGAGATGGACTGGACTGCACAGCCTGACTTGTTTTGGGGGAGCACGAGGGATAAAACCCAGGGGTCCTTAATCCCTGAGCCACATCCCCAGCCTTTTCTATTTTGATACATACAGGGTTTGGCTAAGTTACTTAGGGCCTTTCTACCTTACTGAGGCTGACCTCAAACCTGCGATCCTCCTGCCTCAGCCTCCTGAGTTGCTAGGATTACAAGTGTGTGCCACCATGCCTGGCCTGCCGTTTAATTAGCACAGTGATTCTGTGACTTAATGGCTCTATGTTGAGTGCATCTTTAGGTGTAGATGTAGTTGTCGTTTTGCTAAGTTTGCTGAGATGGAAGGGGCTCCTTTTTTGCTATATATGGCTGCACCAGCAAGGTATGACCCAGAGTAATCTGACTTTCATCCACAGAAAGTAATGGGTATGTTCTTGGATAGTCTGCTGTATAATGGATGTTGGGATACACTATACATATTTAAAGATCTTACTTTTTTTTTGTATTCTTTTTTCTTTTTTTTATTTTTAAGAGAGAAAGAATCAATTTTTATTTTTTTATATGGTTTTTCTTTTTCTGACACTTATCTGTGATGTGGTCCCGGGGTTTGAACCTTGCACGTACCAGACAAGTGCTTTCCTGCTCTAGGCCGATCTTTTATATTCTTCAGCATACTTTTTTCCTCCTGTTCAGTATACCAACTTAATTTACAGATAGTGAGAGAAAGCTGGAGGTGGGGAGGATGGGGGGGAGCAGTTAAGAAGTTATTAGCAACCAAAATCATGGTTCATAAAACTGTGCAAGAGTGAATTTAATGTTAATGGTGTCTTTAAAATTACTCCTGAAAATTAAGAATATAGTTACCATTCTGCAGACATCATCAGAAAATGTAGCACAACAACAGTAAGAAGTTGGATGCAGTGGCACATGCCTGTAATCCCAGTGACTTGGGAGGCTGAGGCAGGAGGATCCAAGTTCAAAGCAGCCTCAGCAACTTAGCAAGACTCTTGTCTTTAAATAAATAAAAAAGATCAGGGATATAGTTCAGTGGTGAAGCAGCCCCAGGTTCAGTCACCAGTTCTGCTAAATAAATAATAAAATAATTGTAATAATATAGGCAGTTTGGAAATAACTTGTTACTTTCCATGATTCTCCACATTTGTAAAGCAGGGCTGATGGCAAGTGCAGTGGTGCACGCCTTTATTTTCAATGGCTTGGGAGACTGAGGCAGGAAGATTGCAAGTTCAAAGCCAGCCTCATCAGCTTAGTAAGGCCCTAAGCAACGTAGCAAGACTCTGTCTCAAATTAAAAAATAAAAAAGGGCTGGGGATGTGACTCCTGGAACCCTGGGTTCCATCCCTGCACCAAGAAAAAAAAAAAAAAAAGGAAGGCAATTATAATACCTCACATAGACTTGCTCAGAGGATTACATAAAGTGTGTGTATGTGTTACTGAGTTCTCAATATTATGTATAGTGACATATATGTATACGCACACACACACATACATGCATGCCTGGGCATCGCATCTTATAAACTGGGGACTTAGGTGACTAAAAGTTATTTAATTGACTGATTCCTTAACTGTGTTTCCTAGGCAAGAAGTCCTCTTCTCTTCTTTCTCCTTTCCTATCTGTCCCTGCTCTGAGCCTGTGCTTCACTTTGGAACTCTTGTCAGGAAGTAGTCTAGCAGTCTACAAGGTGAACTTTCTGTAAGGTTGAGAGATGTTTCAGTATTGCAGTTGAGGTTATGTGAGCTCTGTTAACCCCCATCTGTCATCTTATCTATAGATTTTTTTTTTCTCATTTATAGTCTCATCAGTTCTTTCACAAATAGCAGTTTCTGGATTTTTAAAAAAGTTATTGTTAACTATACACCAGTTAATCCCTCTAGGTAATGAGAGCTGATTGTAATTTTAAATTTTTTATGTCTGGTTTCAAGTCTAGTGGAAAGCTAATTTAGATTTTCTACAGACTTAAGAATTAGAGCTAAATTAGAGCTTTCTGATATTATTATTATTGGTGTTGGGATTGAACCCAGGGCCTTGCGATGCTAGGCCAGTACTCTTAACACTGAGCTCTACCCGCACCCCTGTTCTTGGTATTTGAAGAATCAGTAAAGTAAAAGAAGCATGCATATCTATTTTTTGAGGTATGTGTTCAAATAGCAAAAACAGGAGAACCCTAAGTTTATAAAAGTGATGTGTTAATTTACATGATTCCGTTTCTTTCTTTACAGGTAGGCGAAAACCACGAGTACATCGGCCTCGTTCTCCAATATTAGAGGAAAAAGACATCCCACCCCTTGAATTTCCCAAGTCCTCTGAGGATTTAATGGTGCCTAACGAGCATATAATGAATGTCATTGCCATTTATGAAGTACTGCGGAACTTTGGCACTGTTTTAAGACTGTCTCCTTTTCGCTTTGAGGACTTCTGTGCAGCTCTGGTGAGCCAAGAGCAGTGCACCCTCATGGCAGAGATGCACGTTGTGCTCTTGAAGGCAGTTCTGCGTGAAGAGGACACCTCCAATACGACCTTTGGACCTGCTGATCTGAAGGACAGCGTCAACTCCACGCTGTACTTCATAGACGGGATGACGTGGCCGGAGGTGCTGCGTGTGTACTGTGAGAGTGATAAGGAGTACCATCATGTTCTTCCCTTCCAAGAGGCGGAGGACTATCCCTACGGACCGGTAGAGAACAAAATCAAAGTTCTGCAGTTTTTAGTCGATCAGTTTCTTACGACAAACATTGCTCGTGAGGAGTTGATGTCTGAAGGAGTGATCCAGTATGATGACCATTGTAGGGTTTGTCACAAACTTGGGGATTTGCTTTGCTGTGAGACGTGTTCAGCCGTATACCATTTGGAATGTGTGAAGCCACCTCTTGAGGAGGTGCCAGAGGACGAATGGCAGTGTGAAGTCTGCGTAGCACACAAGGTGCCTGGGGTGACTGACTGTGTTGCTGAAATCCAAAAAAATAAACCATACATTCGACATGAACCTATTGGCTATGACAGAAGTCGGAGGAAATACTGGTTCTTAAACCGAAGACTCATAATGTAAGTAAATCTGGTTGTAATTTTGTGTGTGCTGAAAATTAAACCACTTTCCTTCACCGTTGATGTAGCAGAAGTAGGCTGATTGCTGTAAACTTTTGTAAACAACGAGTTATAGTGAAATAACACTGCTAAACATTGCAAAGAAAGAAGAGTGCGTAAAGATACAAAGTGTGCACCGCTGTTTAGAAGCTTGGCTTGGGAAGAGGCTGCTCCTTGGTGGGCTGTGACAGCTCCCCGCCTTGAGGGCTGTTGAGGTAATCTGTACTCTGATTTTTTTTTTTTTTTTTTTTAAAGAGAGAGGGACAGTGAGAGAGACAGAGAAAGAGAGAAACAACTTTATTTAGTTTTTCACATGGCCTTAGTTGCTCCAACACTCAGTTGCGTACATGGTGCTGGGGTTTGAACCTGGGTCCTCGTGCTTGCCAGGCAAGCGCCGAAACCTCTGAGCCACCGCTCCAGCCCCTGTACTCTGATTTTGTTGTTAAGACTCTTTTTTTTTGTTTCCTCCCCTCTTTTTAAATTCTTTTACCGTAGTATTTGTGTTAAATGGAACAGCATGAGCAGACCTCACTGTCTAAGGAAAGGGTAGCTTTGCTTTTTAGTCTCCAGTGAGGAGATAATCCCAGTAGCCTGGGGGTCATAGTCTGGCCTCAGGGTTCTGTGGTTTGTATTTATTTATTTATTTATTTTTTAAAGAGAGAGGGACAGAGAGAGAGAGAGAGAGAGAGAGAGAGAAAGGAAGGGAGAGAGAAAGACAGTTTCTCATGGACTTTCGTTGCTCACACACTTCATTGTGTACGTGGTGCCTGGGGTTTGAACCCGAGTACTTGCACATGCAAGGCAAGCATCATAACCGCCGAGCCACTGCTCCAGCCCCTGTGGGTTTTTTAAAAATTAATTATCATTATTATTTGTATCAGGGATTCAGCCCACTGGTACTTAACTACTGACCCACATCCCTAGCCTGTTTTTTTAATTTTTTATTTTGAGACTGAGTCTTACTAAGTTCCTTCCGGCCTTGTAAGTTGCTGAGGCTGACTTTGAACTTGTGATCCTCCTGCCTCAGCTTCCTGAGCTGCTGGGATTACACAGGTGTGTGCCACTGTGCCCTGCATTTTATGGGTGTTAAAGCTCTTTTGGATATCAGTGGGCAAGTACCTGAAAATTCTGCAAATTCTTCCAGTTCTCAGGAATAGGTCAAATCAGAGATAAAGTGAAAGAACAGGGAATAGAGGGGACAATGTGAACTTTATCACTGTTGCTATGGAGAAGTCTGAACCCATTCTGATGTTTGCTCTTTTTTTTGTGTGGCTGGTTCTGGTGGAGTTTTCATCCCTGTGTTCTGCAGGTGTGCAGCGATAGGCCTTGTGTCACCGTTTTCCTCCAGTGGGTGCTTGGTGGGCATCTTCAACCTGACATGTCTCATTCTGAGAGCTCTCCTGGTGACTTCTTCCTCTCCTTTCCCCTGTTGTACTTGCCTTGAGCTATTTTCTTAATGAAAGTTGGAACTTCCTATTTTGCTATTCTGATTTATCTTTTCTTTCTGTTTTTTTTTCCTGTCTTTTTATCCCCTCTTCTTTGGGGGTGGGGTGTTGATCGGTATTTCTAGAAGATTTTCACATTGTTCTCCCAATCCTACTAGTTTCTCTTTTCTGCTACCATGTTTTTCCATATTTTTATTTGAAGAGCTCTTTTTTTTTTCTTAGAAGCTTCCTTTTTAAAGGGAAATAACAGTCTTTTTGTTTGTTTGTTTCACGGATGTAGTAGTATTTTCTGTTAACCTTTCTCAGAGTATTAATCAGAGATTTCCCACCTTTTTTTTTTTTTTTTTTTAAAGAGAGAGGGACAGTGAGAGAGACAGAGAAAGAGAGAAACAACTTTATTTAGTTTTTCACACGGCCTTAGTTGCTCCAACACTTAGTTGTGTACGTGGTGCTGGGGTTTGAACCCGGGTCCTCGTGCTTGCCAGACAAGCGCTGAAACCGCTGAGCCACCGCTCCAGCCCTCCCACCCTTTTTTGTATCATCTGTTTCTTCTAAATTGCTTCTTGTAGTTTTTCTTGTGTCTCTCTTCCGTCATCAGGTGTCTTTTTATCCTCAATTCACTGCGCCTGGTTAACGTTGTAGAACTGTATTTTGAACTGGGGAAGCTCTGAACAAGTGGGTGGGCCTTTGTCAGTCTTGGGTTTAACTGTGGGCCCCTTTTATCCCTGATAGCCTTGTCTTTAGCTCTTCCCCAGAGCTGGGTGGTGGCCCAGCGAGCCTCTTCCTGTGTGCTACTTGGAACAGACAGGTGTGATTTTCTGCTGAGTGGGGGAACTTATAGTGCATATAGCATTTCCAGTGTCACTTAAGGCCTAATTTTCTTTTTTTCAAGAAAGAAGGAGGGGCTGGAGCGGTGGCTCAGTGGTTTCAGTGCTTGCCTGGCAAGCATGAGGACCCAGGTTCAAACACCAGCACCACGTACACAACTAAGTGTTGGAGCAACGAAGGCCATGTGAAAAACTAAATAAAGTTGTTTCTCTCTTTCTCTGTCTCTCTCACTGTCCCTCTCTCTTTAATTAAAAAAAAAAAAAAAAAGAAGGACAGGGAGAGAGAGAGAGACAGACAGAATCAATTTTTATTTCTTTTTCCACATGGCTTTCATGGTTTTCGATGCTCCAACATTTGGTTGTGTACGTGGGTGCTGGGGTTTGAACCCGTGTATTTGCGCATGCCAGGCAAGCGCCGCAACCGTGGAGCCACTGCTCCAGCCCCTGGGTCTCTTTTTTGAGACAGAGTGAGGCTTCTTTAGGAAGGTAGATATGCTTTCAGAATGTGAGCTACCTCTAAGAGGGAAGCAGCCTCCGATGCTGTCTTGAAGGGAGCTCCAGGACAGGAGGATTGCTGTGAGCATGTTAGGACGCCCCTGCTGCTCTTCTTCCCCTGTGCTTGCCTTCCCCACCCTGCCTTCCTCAGCCTTTGGGACTCTCATTCTTACTGCCTCTTTCTTTTTGCACCTGCCCTTTTTGGCCATGTAATCACCAAAGGTTCTTTGTCCTCATACAGATAAGCCTTGACATCTTTAAGGCTTATTACACCGTAATCGCGGTTGAGACCTTTCATTTCAGAGAGCTCTAACTAGAGCTCTTGGGTAGTGAGTGATTGCGTAACAACAGCTGAAAGCGATATTCACTGATTCCTTAGTGTGTGCCTCACTAATGTGCTGTTTTCTTTAATCTTCACAGTAGTCCAGTAATCTAGGTGCTGTAGTCTTCATTGTACATGGAGATACTAAAGCCAGAGAGGTTAAATAACTTGCCCTTATACTTGTCCAAGATCTTGCGGCAATTAGGAGGTGGGACTGGAAAGTTTTTTTGTAAGAATATTTTCAAGGCCTAATTTTATACTTCAGTGTAGTTCAGTGTAGTTTCCAAATAATCACTTTGAAAAGTCTGCAACTTGGATTGATTTAGTTATTAACACCAAAGCTTAGGGGACTGAACAGGCGGCACAGTGGTAGAGCATGTGAGGTCCGGGTTCAATCCCTAGCACCATATATACAAATAAAAATAAAGGAAAAATAAAACTAGATGAAAAAAAATTAACAAAACCCTCTCAAAGGAAAAACAAAACAAGAACAAAAAGAACTCAAGCATCATACCTGGGGGAAAGTACTGAGAGTACTGTAGTTATATGTCTACTCAGTATTTCTGCAAGTTTTTAATTTAGAAGTAAAGGTGTTTTTAGAAAATATAAACTAAATTAAGTGGCCTTCCAGGAAAATTCTGTTTCTTGATAAATCACTATCAGTATATAAAACTATTTAAAGAAGACAAGTGTGTACTACTTTGAAGGTAATTAAGTGTGAGCTTTTGAAATTCCATGTCAGAAAGGACTTAAGAAGTTAATTTTTTTTTTTTTTTTTTTTTTTAAAGAGAGAAAGAACTTTATTTAGTTTTTCACATGGCCTTAGTTGCTCCAACACTCAGTTGTGTACGTGGTGCTGGGGTTTGAACCCGGGTCCTCATGCTTGCAAGGCAAGCGCTGAAACCGCTGAGCCACCGCTCCAGCCCCAAGAAGTTAATTTTGGGGCTGGAGCGGTGACTCAGCAGTTACAGCACTTGCCTGGCATGCACCAGTACACAGGTTCAAACCCCAGTACCACATACACAGTGAAGTGTCAGAGCAATGAAAGCCACATGAAAAACGAAATAAAAATTGTCTCTCTCTCAGTGTCCCTCTCTTAAAAAAAAAAAAAATTACCTTTTGCTGAGCACAGTGGCTCATGCTTGTGCCTTGGGAGGCTGAGGCAGGAGGATTGCATGTTTGAGGCCAGTCTCAGTAATTTAGTGAGGCCCTAAGCAAATAAAAAATAAAAAGTGTTGGGGATGTAGCTTAGTGGTAAAGCACTCCTGGGTTAAGTCCTCAGTATCAAAAAATAAGTTATCTTCTTAAATATCTGTGGATAAATAGTTGATACATTTTTAATGAAGTTAAATATTCTCTTCTAAATAGAACAGTAAAGTCATTTATGCTTCACAATAAAAGTATTCATTAAAATTATTTTAAAAACTTGTGGGCTGGAGAGGTGGCTCAGTGGTAGAATGCTTGCCTTGCATGAGTACCTGGGTTCAATCCTCCACCACCATACAACTAAGTGGAGGAAAAACAAAAACCAGATGAAAAAATAAAGTTGACGCTCCCATTCTCTTTCTCTCAAAAACAAGCAAAGAAACCAAACTTATCATTATGGTCCCTCAAGTTGCCTGCCTTCCTGCCTGCTTGTCTGTCTTCGTCTCTCTCAGTACTGAGGGTTGGACCCAGGGGTGTCCACCACTGAAATATGCCTCCAGGCCTGCCCCCGCCCCAACTCTAAACAGGGTCTTGCTAAAATGCCCAGGCTGGCCTGCAGCTTATGATCCTCTTGCCTCAGCCTCCTGAGACACAGGGATTACAGGCACACGTCACAGTCCCATTCACATTGCCTGTCCATCATAACAAAGTGTACAGAATGTAATGATGGTTTCACGAGCAAGGATATCTTTCTTCGCGCTGTGGTGTAGTGAGTGCTTTCCTGAAACACTTTGAATATCTTTCTTCGCGCTGTGGTGTAGTGAGTGCTTTCCTGAAACACTTTGAACCTACTGTTGTTTCAACAAGGTGGGGAATAAGGGCAACTGCGCATTGTATTCATGGTTGGTGCTACTCTCAGCACTTCCCGTATTTGAACTCGTTTAACCCCAACAGCACATGTTGGTACTGGAACTGTCAGCTTGTTTCCCAGGTGGAGAAGGCACACAAGTCTTGAGTAATTTGTTCAAGATCACACAGCTAGTGAGTGGTGGAGTCAGCATTTGAGTCCAGGCGGTCTGCTTCCAGAATGAGTACTGCTCACTACTACCTTGGCCACTTGACTTGCTGTGGTCTTTTTTTTTTTTTTTTAAGAGAGAGAGAGGGACAGTCAGAGAAAGAGAGAATCAACTTTGTTGAGTTTTTCACGTGGCTTTCATTGCACCGACACTTAGCTGTGTACGTGGTGCTGGGGTTTGAACTCTGGTCCAAGCAAGCACTGTAACTGCACCTCTGGCGGTGTGTGTTGTCTTTAATTGCTGAGTTGACATTTGCGTTACTTTCTTAGTCTGCTGTAATGAAGTTCCACAAACAAGGTGGCTTAAAACAAATTTGTGGGGGCTGGAGCAGTGGCTCGGTGGTTTCTGTGCTTGCCTGGCATGCACAAGTACACAGGTTCAAACCCCAGCATCCCATGCAACAACTAAGGTTCTGGAGCAACGAAAGCCATGTGAAAAACTCAATAAAAATTGATTCTCTCTGTCTCTCTCTCTCACTGTCCTTCTCTCTTAAAAACAAACAAATAAATTTGTGGTCAAATAGTTCTGGAGGGTAGAAGTCTAAAACTCAAGGTGGCAGTGGGCCACGCCCTCCCCTTCCCAGCCTCTAATTCCCTATGTGTTCCTTGACTTGTTGGAGCATAATTCCTATGCATCTACCTTTTTTTTTTTTAAAAGAGAGAGGGACAGTGAGAGAGAGAGAGAGAAAGAATCAATTTTATTTAGTTTTTCATGGACTTCCATTGCTCAGAGACTTTGTTGTGTACGTGGTGCTGGAGTTTGAACCCGCATACTCGTGAGTACAAGACAAGCGCTGTAACTGCTGAGCCACCGCTCCAGCCCCAACCTTATCCCTTCACACACTCAGGGCCTTCTCTATCAAGTGCCTCAGCCCCCCAGTTTTTCCAGTCTCTTCTCAATATTTAATCTCAAAGTCACTTCCACATTTTCAGATGTGTGTTGTAGCAGCACACTGTCCTGGTACCAAACTTTGGGAGTTTCCTAGGGTTGCTATAACAAAGCAGCACAAACTGAGTGATTTAAAACCACGGGAAACTTACTGTCCCACAGTGCTGGAGGCCAGAAATCTGAAATCACATGTCGACAGGGTGGCTCCTTCTGGAGGCTTGCAGGGAGACTATGTTACGGGACTCACCTAGCTTCTGGCTGTCTTTGGCTGGTTATCTTTGGCTGGTTTGTGGCTTATAGATAGATGTATCACTTAAGTCTCTATGTCCATTTTCACGCTCCCCTCTTTTCTATGTGTCCTTCTGTGTCTCCTCCTCTCGAACACTACTCCAAGTCACAATCAGTTGGCTTAATCCAGGGACACCAGTCATTGAATTAAGGGATGGTTTCATCTCAAGACCTGTAAGTAATTACATCTTTAAAGACCCCATTTCCAAAGAAGGCCACACTGAGATTTTAGGGGGAATTGAATCGAGGGGGACGCTGTTTAAGCTGTTAGAGAGCTTCTTACTCTTTATTTTTATGGATTTGTTTTGAAATGAATTTTGAAACTTACTGTTAGTCACTTATTGTCAAACTACTGTCTAGCCTTGTAAGTTAGTCAAGCTTACTAACCTAGGGAAAAATCAAAGAAACTTTAAGATGTGGGCATGCAATGTATATTTACCTAACTTATATTTGTAGTAAGTATTTTCTTTCCACCCTTTCTTCTCCCTGCTACCCCCTGAGCTCCTGGAGAATGGGTGCTGATGCCTATCTTTGGGCAGCCAGGTGAATTGGGTGGGCCTTAGGAACCTGGTAGGAGTATAGGAGCAGAGCTTCTGTGGAAACCACATTGTAACTCCAGAACCAGACCTATACATAAATCAGTATTTTGGTTTTTTTTTTTTTAGGGCTGAGGACCAAACTCAGGGCCTTGTGCATGCTAGGCAAGCCACTGAGCTAAATCCCCTACTCCCTGTTTGTCTGTTTTTTAAGGGAGGGAGAGTGAAAGAAAGAATCAGTTTTATTTAGGTTTTTATTGTGGTGCTGGGGTTTGAACCCTGGTCCTCACGCATCCCTATCAGGCACCATACCACTGAGCCACTGTTCCAGCCCCTCAGTGGGTATTTATACAGGAAAGCTGCTGTTGTCATTTTTACAATTAGGACAAATAATTTTGGTTACATAAATACATAAATAAGCCAAAGTACCTAAGGATGAACAAACCAACTTTTCTTTGAGAGCATTAGCAGTTATTGTTTACGTTTTTTTTTTACTTGGTGTTTGTAATGAACTTATCCTTCTTTAGCATTAAGAAAAGAAATTTAGGGGCTGGAGAGGTGGCTCAGCAATAGAACATTTGCCTGGCATGCACTAGGATCCAGGTTGACCCCAGCCTCACATACACAACCAAGTAGAAAAAAAACAAAAACCAGATGAAAAAGTAAAATTAGCTCTCTCACACACAGTCTCTCTTTAAAAAAAAAAAAATGTTTAGTCAGTGTGAATATCTGATGAGCAAAATAAAAACTTAGTTGCTAGCACCACATTATTCGAGGGACATTGACAAACTGTACTTTTAGGGGGAAAATATCAGGGTAATGAAGTATGGAAGACTTGCAGTATAAAGAGTTATTGAAATATTTGAGCATGTTTGGCCTGAAAAGAAAAAGCAGTGAAATTCTAGATGGTGTGAGTGATCTGAATGATGATGTGTGGAGGAGGTGTTGGATTTATTTTACATACTGCTAGCAGGCAGAACCAGCGCTCACTGGTGAAAATGCTAGGGATTTGAGTCATCTCTTTATGAGAAAAAGCTTACTAGAAGCAATTCCAGCATAGACTGGACTGCCACATGAAGTAGGGAGCTCTCCGTTGTGGACAGGAGATTCTGAAGATGGAGCTGACATGACCCCAGCTGTTAGGGACCCTTTCATGAGTCCTGGAGTTGCTTGAAGAAATTGACAGAATGTCTTTAGTGAAGGTTGTTCTTCTAGCATCTCATTTTTATAATGAAATCTTCACTTAGAAGTTTGTTGCTTTTTTTCTTGTAGACAGAATCAGTTTTGTTTATTTTCCATCTGGCCTTTATTTCTCCAACACTTGGTTGTATATGTGGTGCTGGGGTTCGAACCCAGGTCCTTGCGTTCGCCAGGCAAGCGTTCTTAACTGTTGAGCAACTGCTCCAGCCCCCAAGTTACATTTTCTATCCAGGCATGTTTTCCTTGTACTATTGAAATATGTAGGTAGAAGCCGGGCATGGTGTTGCACACCTGTAATCTCAGCGACTTTGGAGGCTGAGACAGTAACATTACAAGATTGAGGCCAGCCTCAGCAACTCAGTGAGGCTTTCAGCAACTTGGTGAGACCCTGTCTCAAAAAATAAAAAGTAAAAATGGTTTGGGGATGGGCCTCAGTGGTAAACACCCCTGGATTAAATCCTCAGTATGTAAGAAAAAGAAAAGAAATATATAGATAGAGCCACATATAATGTTGGGGATATGTCCTGAGAAATGCGTTGTCAGGTGAGCGTGTCGTTTGAATGAACATCATAGAGTGTATTAATAAACTACGAGGGCTATGATGCTACCAGGCAATATACTTGTATGGGGTACTGTCATCTGTGTGCACTATGCATTGATCTGTTATGAGTTCCCCAGGCACGGCCAGCAACTCAGGAGGCTGAGTCAGGAGGAACACAAGTTCGAGGCAGGCCTCAGCAATTTAGCGAGGCCCTAACAACTCAGGAAGACCCTGTCTCAAAATAGAAAATAAAAAGGGCTGATGATGTATAGCTTAGTAGTAGAGTGCCCCTGGGTTCAGTCTCCAGAACTGGGGGCAGGGTGAGGAAGAAAAGAAAAAAATGAAACAGCTAAAGAAATTATTCAGCATTTTTATGAGAAGAGAAATCCAAAAGATTGGAATTTTTTCTTTTTCTTTTTTTAAAGAGAGAAGGACAGTGAGAGAGGGAGAGAGAAAGAGAATCAGTTTCACTTAGTTTTTTACGTGACTTTTGTTGCTCCAACACTTGCTGTGTACATAGTCCTGGGGTTTGAACAGGTGTCCTCACACATGAAAGGCAAGTGCCTCGACCGAGCCAATGCTCCACTCCCCAGGATTGGAATTTTTAAAGAATAAAGAATCAGGCTTTCCTATAACTTTTAGACTCAGTCAGAGCTCATTAAGTACTTTCAGATTTGATTTATGGAATTGAACCCAGGGACCCTTTACCATTCAGCTATATCCCCAGTCCTTTTTATTTTTTGTTTTGAGACAGTTTCTTTAAATTCCTGAGGCTGGCTTCAAATTTGTGATTTTCCTGCCCAGGAAACTGGGCTCAGCAGTTCCAGTGCTTGCCTGGCATGCATGAGTATACTGTTTTGGACCCCAGCACCCCATACTCAACAATGTCTGGGCATGACAAAAGGCACATGAAAAACTAAATAAAATTGATTCGCTCTCTGTCTTTAAAAAAAAAAAGATTAAAAAAAAGAAAACCTCAGGGCAGTTGTAGCAGGCAAGGATCCGAATTTCTATAGTTTGAACTTTGACTGTTCTGAAGAAAGAGAATGAGGGCTGGAGTGGCGCTCAGCAGTTGGAGCACTTGCCTGGCTTGTGCTAGCACCCAAGTTCGAACCCCAGCATCACGTATGTGTCGGAAAAATAAAAACCACATGAGAAAATAAAGTTGATTTTTTTTCTTTCTCTCTCTCTCCGTCTCTCTTAAAAAAAAAAAAAAGAAAGAAAAAGACCGAGACTTTGTTGCTGAATAAAGATGATTCCTTTAAAGACCAGAACTCAGTGGAGCATTTACACCACTCAGTGGAGATATGTCTCCCTCCTGTATACTGAGCATAAATATTCCTTCCTTTCTTTATGGTACCAGGGATTGAATCCAAGGGCACTTAACCACTGAGCCTCATCCCCATCCCTTTTTATTTTTTATTTTGAGATTGAATCTTGCTAAGTTACTGAAGCTGGCTTTGAACTTGGGATCCTCTTTCCTCAGCCTCCCAAGCCTCTGGGATTATAAGCATGCACACTACCACGCCCTGCTAAGCATAAGCATTTCTGATGGGGTCAGTGGTTAAAATCTCATCAGTTTGTTACAGTGATGATCTACTTAGGTGATTGAGGTGAGACTGAACTGTCTTCCAGTTTGTGAGATCTTTCTGTATGTCATGTTTTTAGATGTCCTTTTTTGCTGATACCTCTCTTTGCACCATTAGTCCCAAATTATTTTATCCTAAAGTGCTATGGACTAGGAAATCAAAATTAGTAGAGGTTGGTTAAGTAAAATAATAGTAAATTGAGAGCTGGAATGGTGGTTCTGTGGTTACAGCACTTGCCTGGCATGTGTGAGGACATGGGTTCAAACCCCAGCACCAGGAACACAATGAAGGTCAGAGCAACAAAGGCCACATGAAAAACTAAATAAAATCCATTCTTTCTCTCTCACTGTTCCTTGCTCTAAAAAAAAAAAAAAAAACAAAAAGGTAAATTGAGTGTGAATAAGACCCAAGGGGGGCTGGAGCGCTTGCCTGGCATGTAGAGGACTCAGGTTCAAAGCCCAGCACCACATTAAGTGTTGGAGAAACAAAGGCCAGATGAAAAAAATAAATAAAATTGGTTCTTTTTCTTTCTGTCTCCCTCTTTCTCTTAAAAAACAAACAAACAAAAAAACACCAAGGGAATCTCTTGTGAGCTCATGTAATGAGTTCATAACATTTAAAAATGATTTGTTTTCAATAACAAGGAATTGAATCCAGGGGTACCTCTACCATGGAGCTACATCCCCTGTGTTGCTGAGGCTGGTCTTCAACCTGTAGTCTTCCTGCCTCAGCTCCCTATAGGTGGAATTCTAGGCATACACTGAGAACTCATATGAACATGTAGAGTGCTTATACACATTGAGCACATATCTTTGTGTTACGTAATTTTTTTTTTTTAAAGAGAGGGCCACAGAGAATAAATTATTATTTTCAGTTTTTCATCTGGTTTTTGTTGCTTTGATACTTAGTTGTGTATGTGGTGCTTGGGTTCAAACCTGGGTCCTTGCACATGTCAGGGAAGTGCTGTAGCCACTGAGCCACAAGGGGATCCAGCCCCTTGTGTGACATATTTAGTTTTTCATTGGATGAATTTGTGAGGTAAGTGGCAGATGGCTAATATATTTCTCCCCTTTTTACAACAGAGAAGAAGATACAGAAAATGAAAATGAAAAGAAAATTTGGTACTACAGCACAAAGGTCCAGCTTGCAGAATTAATAGACTGTCTAGATAAAGATTATTGGGAAGCAGAACTTTGCAAAATTCTAGAAGAAATGCGTGAAGAAATCCACCGGCACATGGACGTAACTGAGGACCTGACCAACAAGGCTCGGGGCAGTAACAAATCCTTTCTGGCTGCAGCTAATGGTAAGCAGCATTTTTCTCGTTTCATTTTTCTTAAATTTGAGATAAGTTCTTAGATTGAAATCGCTATGAAACTTTAAAATATATTAAAATGCTGTGTTCTGTGTACTCGATGATGTGTAGTTCATTTCCCTAAGATAGCCTCATTTACTCTAATGTGAATTAGGGCTACCATGTGTTATCTTATTTTGTGTCTTGCTTTGGTCATTATTAGTACTCCACAAATAATTTGAATCTTCTTAAACCTTTGTGGCAGTCTCCCCCAACCCCTAAGCAAGTGTTCTCCGCAGAGCCAGGGGCCCTTTACCGCCAAGCCGCATATCTGCCCTTTTTTATCTTTTATTTTGAGACAGCCTTTTGCAGGTTGCTAAGATTGCCTTGGAACTTGTGACTCTTTTTCCTCAGCCTCCCATGTTGCTTGGGATTACAGGTGTGTGCCACCATGCCTGGTCCCAGTCCTACTTTTTTTTTTTTTTTTTTAAAGAGAGAGGGACAGTGAGAGAAAGGGGAGGAGGGAAAGAATTAATTTTTATTCAATTTTTCATGTGGACTTTGTTGCTCCAACACTTAGTTTTATACATGGTGCTAGGGTTTGAACCCGTGTCCTTGCACATGCCAGACAAGTGACCTAAGCACTGATGAGCCTCTCCGGCCACTCCCCCAGTCCTACTTTGATTATAAGAAATGATATTCTCTTTTAATTTATTCTTTGCTTTTGTTTTTAAAAATAAAACCTTTAATTTTGGAATAGTTTTAGATATATAGAAAAGTTGTAGGGGTCTGGAGCGGTGACTCAGTGGTTATGGTGCTTGCTCAGCATGTGCAAGTATAGTAGTTCAAACCCCAGCATCATGTATACAACAAAATCTCAGAGCAATGAAAGCCACATGAAAAACTAAATAAAAATTATTTCTCTCTTTATCTCTCTCTGTCTCACTGGCCCTCTCTCTTTAAAAAAAAAAAAAAAAAAAAGTTGTAAAGAGAGACTCCTAGGGGTGCACTTCAGTGTGAAAGCATTCGCCTAGCTTGCACAAGACACTGAGTTCTAAAGATAGTACAAAGGGTTCCCATGTATCCTGTATTGTCCTCCATAGCAAAACACATTTGTTTCAGCTGATGAACTAATGTGGATACATTGTTATTAACTAATGTCTTTATTTCAGATTTCTCTAATTTTTACCTAAGATCCTGTTTTTGGTCTCATGTCTTATCCAGGATATACTAATCATATTTAGTTACTGTGTTTTTCTCTGGACCGTCAGTTTCTCAGACTTTACTTATTTTTGATAACTGTGATAGTTATGAGTCCGGGATTTTGAAGAACGCCCTCTGTGAGTTTTTTGCATGATGTTTTGATGGTCAAGTGGGATTATAGGTTTTGGAGAAGACTGAGGAGTCAGAAGGCCATTGTTGTCAACAGTTCGAGGGTGTGCGCTCTCTCCATGATGACAGCCGTCACTGACGTTAGCCTCCATCATCTGGTTGAGGTGTATTTGTCAGTTTCTCCATTGTAAAGTTGGCCCCACCTCTGTACCTTCAGTCCTTTATACAGTGCTTATGAAGCCCACACTTTGGTGATAGGGAGTTAACATTCTAACTCCTTGAGGGAGCAGTAGCTACAAATTATGCAGAGTTTTTACTGCAGAGTAGATTTGTCTGTTTTGTATTTATTCAATCACTTACTATTATCCTAGGCTCATGTATTTATTTTCTAATTTGGGTTATAATTCAGTACTACCTTATTTATTTTGTTGCTCAACTTGAGCAAATTTTCTAATTTTTTTTTTTTTTTTTTTTAAGAGAGAGGGACAGTGAGAGAGAGAGAGAAAGAGAGAAACAACTTTATTTAGTTTTTCCACATGGCCTTAGTTGCTCCAACACAGTAGTTGTGTACGTGGTGCTGGGGTTTGAACCCAGGTCCTCGTGCTTGCCAGGCAAGCGCCGAAACCGCTGAGCCACCGCTCCAGCCCCTCTAATTTTTTTTTTAAAGAGAGAAGGACATTGTGTGTGTGTGAGAGAGAGGGACACACACACACACACACACAGAGAATCAATTTTTATTGAGTTTTTCACATGGCTTTCGTTGCTCTGACAGTTGTATACGTGGGTGCTGGGATTTGAACTTACATAATTGTGCATGCTGGGCAAGTGCAATAACTGCCAAGCCACTGCTCCAGCCCCCAAATTTTCTATTTTAAAGTAAAGAATGCATACAATTTTTTTCTTAAAACGTTTAAATAATGCAGAAGAGTATTCAGTGAAAAGTGAATTTCTCACTTTTTTATAAGAGAACAAGTGAAGAGAGGCTGTATTTATTCATCTGGGTTTGTTTCTCTGACACCTAGCTGTGTCTGTGGTGTTGGGGTTTGAATCTGGGTCCCTGTGCATGCCAGGCAAGCACTCTACTTTCTGTTTACAGAGGCAGACATTATTGCTCTTTTGTCCCCCCTCCGCTCCCCTGCAGTACTGGGGATTGAACCCAGCACTTACCATTGAACTACACCCTTACTCTCCTTATTATAGTTTGAGACAAGATCTTGCTAAGTTTCCCAGGCTGGCCTTGAAATTGGACTCTGTCTGCGTCAGCCTCCCGAGTTGCTGTTATTACATGTGTGCATCACTTGCCTTGGTGATTACCTTTTTTTCATCCTGATTGCTGTATTCTGTGCATGTTTACCTAAGTCTTTTCTGATAGTGCCTTCTAATTTTAACTTAGATAAAAATGGTAAGATTCTGCAAGTACACATTTACCTGCCTTCTTCTGTTCTTCTGTTTATTTTATGTGCTTTACATATAATGTTTATTTTTTCCATCCTCCATTGGCTTAAAAATAGAATGTTTAGATTTGTTTATTTTTTTAATCTTTAGAACGTTTAGGTTTAATAAATTTATTCAGTTCAGCTGTATCCAGGCATTTTCTTACACACTGTTCATCAATGTTTCTTCAATTCATGATTGATTTGGAGAATAGTAGTCATCCTGTCACGTAGACACTGTTACCCACAGAAACAAGTAGACTTAGTTACCACAAATTATTTTTATTCATATCAGATAGTTGGAAGTATTTTTCTATTAGTTTTTATCGGAAATTTTTTGGTCTTCAAAATTCTTTGGGAAGGTCAATAAGTGCAAGTAACAACCTCATTCTCTTTCCCTCTCCTCCATACTACAGATCAGATCATGGAACGTTTCATTAATTTCAGCTACGTTATTTCTCCTCTTAATTTATTTTCATGAAGCATGGCATTTAAATGAACAGATCTCTGTTTTCCTGTCTTCTGCCTTAGTACAGTAATAGGGAACCAGTTTCCTCACAGGCAGTGTTTTTATCAAGTACCTTCAGTTATAAATGTCATTCAGAATGAGCTTACCTATTTATAAAATGGCATATGCAATATTATTTTTATTTTTTAAGATAGAGGGAGACAGAATCAATTTTATTTACTTTTTCATCTGATTTTTGCTTCTCTGACAGTAAGTTGGGTATGAGGTGCTAGTATTTGAACTTGTATCCTCGTGCATGCCAGGCAAGCATTTTATCACTGAGCCACTGCTCCAGCCCTGCAATATTATCTTTTTTTTTTTTTTTTAAAGAAAGAGAGAGGGACAGTGAAAGAGACAGAGAAAGAGAGAAACAGCTTTATTTAGTTTTTCACATGGCCTTAGTTGCTCCAACACTCGGTTGTGTACGTGGTGCTGGGGTTTGAACCCGGGTCCTCATGCTTACCAGGCAAGCGTTGAAACCGCTGAGCCACTGCTCCAACCCCTGCAATATTATCTTAATTAATAATTAATTATCTGTTCCAAAACAGAATGGGTTATCACAAATGGTTAGTGGTCTGATTTGGGGGAAAGTAAAAAACCTAAAATCTCATATAAGGGAATTAAAAAAAATATGGATCGTCATGTGATAGAACACTATTGGAGAATTAAATAAAACAGTGCCTGGTAATGAGGTACTTAAATTCACTTTCTCTGAATAACTAGCTTTATTATTAAAAAGTAACCAATTTTTATGTCATAGAATATCAGAGAAATGCCATTTGTCTGCTGTACTGTTTACATTTTACATGGTCTGAACGTAGGAGGATTCTTTCTGTTCTTAGTGCTTGGCACTTAGTCAAGTAGGAGATATACATTGGTTGGGAGAAGTTTACAGTAGAGGATTAAGATGCAGCTCTGTGCCTTGAAGGAAAAGAGGTAATTGGTAACTAAATTTTCTTTTTCCACATAGAAGTTCTTTGAAAACACAGTCATTGAGATACTCTCATTGGTAAGTTTAGCAAGAGTAGATGGAAGTTGGGTGAATTACAATTCAAGGCAGTCTGTACAGGTAGATGAAAAGGTATAAACAAATATTGTAAAAGGGGATCCTGGGATGGTTTGGAGAGGAAGAGGACAGATGATAACACAGTTAACACTTCCTAGTAGACGTTCATTAAATTATTGGCTCTGAATTCTTACAGAAATTAGCCTTAGAGAAGATGAGAAAAACAGTATGGACAATTAACTCCAGCTAGCTCAAATGTAGTCCCTTTGGGGGGGCATGGCTAGGGATTGACCCCAAGGGTGCTTCACTGAGCTACATCCCCAGACATGCTTTTTTGTTTTTTGTTTTTAAATAAAAGATAGGAGGCTGGGGCAGTGGCTCAGCGGTAATGACACTTGCCCAGCACTTGTGAGTACATGAGTTCAAACCCCAGCACCACGTACACAATGATATGTTGGAGCAATGAAAGCCATATGAAAAACTAAATAAAATTGATTCTTTCTCGCTCTCTCTCTCACTGTACCTCTCTCTTAAAAATAATTAAAATAAAAAGAGAGATAATCAATTTTTTATTTAGTTTTTCAGTGGGTTTTCATTGCTCCAACATACCATTGTGTACGTGCTGCTGGAGTTTGAACCTGGGTCCTCGCACATGCGAGGCAAGTGACATAACTGCTGAGCCAGTGCTCCAGCCCCCTCACCAGCCCTTTTTACTTTTTATTTTGAGATAGAGTCTCATGCAGTTGCCCAGAGTAGCTTCAAATTTGCATCTTCCTCCTTCAAGCTCTGGTATCACTAGGATTACAGAGGGGGGGAAAACATTATTCTTTACAAGATTTTTTTTTTTTTTTTTGGGAGGTGCTGGTGGTCAGACTGTGGGCGTCACATCTTATTAGGTAAGCATTGCACCACTGACCTAAACTTCCATCCCTCTGGAAGGTTGTTGTAATCCTGGGAAACAGGCTAGATACTACAGTTTAAGGACGATTGGCCAAAATGAAGATAGAGATCATTTAAGGAAAGGAAAGACAGAGGAGGAAATCCGGTATTCCAAAAGGAGCATCAGGGGTGCGCAGGCATTATGAATGTTTCTTCTTTGTAAACATTATACTAAGCTTATTTCTTAGGAGGACACGATTTAGCGATTGCCTTTTTCTTTCTGGTTGTTGTTGCTTGTTTTTTTTGTTTGTTTGTTTTGTTTTTTTTAAGAGAGAGGCAGTGAGAAAGAAAGAGAAAATCAGTTTTATTTAGTTTTTCATGTGGCCTTTGTTGCTGTGACACTTCCTTGTGTATGTGGTGCTGGGGGTTGAACCTGTATACTTGCGCCTGCCAGGGAAGCACCGTAACCGCTGAGGGGCCACTCCAGCCCCAGTTTAGCAATGCTGAACCTTGTGTATCTTGTGTACCAGGATTGAACAAATAACTAGATGTATTATAGATGATGAGAGCCAGTTTTCTCACTTTTTTTTTTTTTTAATAGGGACAGTGAGAGAGACAGAGAAAGAGAGAAACAACTGTATTTAGTTTTTCACATGGCCTTAGTTGCTCCAACACTCAGTTGTGTACGTGGTCCTGGGGTTTGAACCCGGGTCCTCGTGCTTGTCAGGCAAGTGCCGAAACCACGGAGCCACCGCTTCAGCCCTGGTTTTCTTACTGTTGAGAGGGTACAAATAAGCAAGGTTGCAGTGCTAGAATGAATTACAGATATTCCTTCATACATGGACACAAACACATACAGATAAATATAGAAATAATACACATGAGGACAAAAGAAATATTATGTACATGAGTTAGGACACAGACATACATTTCCTAGCTGTGTTGGTCAAAAGGTCCTGGAGGCAAGGAGGGCGCAGTGGTGCACACCTATAATCCCAGCCTCTAAGGAGACTGAGGCAGGAGGATTGCAGGTTCAAGACCAGCCACAGCAACTTAGCCAGCAAGACTCTGTCTCAAAATAAAGAGTAAAAGAGGCTGGGGATGTAACTCAGTGGTAGAGCCCCTGGGTTCAATCCCCAGTACCAGAAGAAAATAAGAAAGGAACCTAGAAGCAGCAAAACTGTAGTAGCAGCAACTACTCCTAGCACCCAGATGGTTACTTCTAAATATTCTCCATTCCAAAAAAGAACTGAGGCTCCTTGGAGAGAATGAGCAGATTCTAGGCCTGGGGCCGGAATGTAAGCAAATGCTTTATGAGCAAATGAATGGACAAGATGTGTAAAAAGGATTCCGGACTCTGAAAAAGCTCTCAGTGATCAAAACTGGAGCAATTTCAGCCCCCAAAAAAGTATTGGATTATAACCCCAATACTATTGTCAATAGCCACCCATCCATACTTACTGTGTAGTCTGGACCCTGGGATAACTTCTTGTTCCCTATGTTCTGTTCCTTGCCTTCGCATAACTCTACTCAAATTGAAAGATGCTACGCATCTTTGGAGACTTAGTGACTCAGAATAGTTATGGGATTTCAAAGAGAAAAGTTGATTGCAAATGGCATTTCTTGTTTTGTTTGTCTTGCAGTGCTGGGGATAGAACCCCAGGCCTTGCTCATACTAGATAAGTGCTCTACCCCAGAGCCACACCCCAGCTCTTAGTCCCCGGAGGAAAAGTGCCTGGAGAGGTTAGGTAGCCTGCCTGGGTCACAGAACAGAATCAGGTCAGCTCTGTACTGAGTCCCAGGCCTCTAGGTTTTGAACTTGGCCCCATGCTGCTCACACTGAATTTATGTCAGCTTCCGGTTTCTTCTTGTGGCAAAGGAAGTGACAGTAATCTCCATCAGGTCTCAATTTCAAAAGATAGACTAATTTTGCCTTCTTTTTAAATACAACCTTTTACCAGCCCATGTTTTCTAGAAGTAAATTGGTAGTGTGCTGATACAAAATGTTGTTTGAAATCTCAATATGTTTTAAAATACTTAATTTTTCTCTTTAATATTAAGACTCTTAAATGGCATGACTAGTACCTTTGTATTTGATTGAATATAACAATAAAAATTTTTAAATTTATTTTTCTTTACAGAAGAAATTTTGGAATCTGTAAGAGCCAAAAAGGGAGAAATTGATGTTAAAAGCCCAGATGAAATAGAAAAAGACAAGAATGAGGCTGAAAATAATAAAGATGCTGAGAAAAGCAGAGAGGAGTTTGAAGACCAGTCCCTTGAAAGAGACAACGATGACAGAACACCAGATGATGACCCTGGGCAAGGAAAATCTGAGGGTAAAAGAATTACTTGGTTAAAAAGAAATATTCTATCACTGTTATGTAGGAAACCCTCCAGTTTACTTTCAGAATGAAAATGAAAACATGTATTGCAAACAACCACTTTTTCTTTCCAAAGAGATTAGGTACCCTCTTCTCTTGTAACTTGTGTAATAGTGTTTTATATGTTGGTAGATTTGCTATGATGTTACACCCATATATTACACTTCCTAGGAAGTTGCTATTCCCTGAAATTCCTTGATGAAAATTTTTTGTACCAGAATATGCACTCTTGTATGTGATAAAATGTTTCTTTCTATATTAACTACTTAAACATTCTCAATATATGAAATAATCCTAAGTAACTTTTAGATTATCTATTACAAAAATATCCCAGAATCTCATTGCTTTAAAATGGCCATCAAATAGAAGCAGGTTTTTCGGTGATTGATCATTTTTAGTAGTTGGTTGAATGTGGCCATTTGTCCAAAAGCAGTTTTAAAGAATATCTTTAAAGTTTTGTTGTGCATTTTACTGTAGAGCCAACAGAAGTTGGGGATAAAAGTAACTCTGTATCAGCAAATCTTGGCGACAACACAACAAATGCTTCTTCAGAAGAGACTAGTCCCTCTGAAGGGAGGAGCCCCGTGGGGTGTCTCTCAGAAACCCATGATAGCAGCAACATGGCAGAGAAGAAGGTGGCTTCTGAGCTCCCCCAGGATGTGCCAGGTACAGAGGGCAGCGTATCAATGCCTCTGTAAGGGGGGAATCCTTCCCTTTGTAGTGAAAGCTGAATGTCACCTAGAACTCTAAAGTATGTGTTCATTCATGCTGCTTGCTTACAGTGCCATCCCTGATTGCTAAATTGTCACCTAACATTGGAAGTGTGATAAATGTTCTTGCAGTTAGTGCTTAAAACTCATCATATCCTCATGCTTTTAAAACTTCATTTAGCTATTTTTGTTTAGTAGACTTATTTGTATATTTTATCACCAGGCCATAGTGGCAGTTATTTTGGTTTTAATTACTTACATATTAATGGCTTGATGTTGAATGATTTGACCCTTCAGCTCTGTATATACTAACAAATTAATTTTATGTTTGCATGTGCTCGTTTCAAATCATAATGTTATGACAGAAAATCCATCATCAAAAAAAGTTTTTGTAAGCTTTATTTTTATATATGTTAATGAGTTACTCATGTTTTAAACTGTTTAAAATTAAAATTATATTCAATGTAAGTTATATTTTACCAAGAATGTCATTATGTCTTTTTCCCTTTTTAAAAATGAAAAAGTATTTTTATTATAGCAGCTTATATGTTTTTCAAAAAATTCAGATGAATCAAATAAGTTAATACTGGTAATCTCAAAAAAATACCAAAAATTGGTCTTTTTGTATGTATTTAAGAATATCACTTGTTTTCAGACTTTCAGTAATTTCGTTACTGCACCTTACACTGAGATGTGAATTTGATGTTTTGGAAGATTAGTATTTGGAAGACCTGCATTCTGGGTCTGCTGTCATTAGGTTAATGTCATTTAATCTCTCAAGGCTTCTGTGTTCTATTTTATAACATGAAGGATTTTGACAAACAGCAGTTGTTTTGGGGGGGGCAACTTTCACTTGATTTTTTTTTTTAGCAATGAGCTGTGTTGCTGAAAACACGAACATAAGATTAGGCCACATGTAGGGACGTACGAGCACACTCCAAGAGTCACAGCCATCATCAGGAAGTCCACTGTATGTTGTATTGATTAGACATTAAGATGAAAAAATGTCTGAAATTCTGCCTCTGGTGAAACTAATAAACTCGTGTAGCCTATAAAACAATAGGCTTGGCAATTGGAAGTAATGTAATTGTCCTCAAATACTTGAGGGGCTGGAAGTGGGCAGGGATTAGACTTGTTCTTTGAAATGTAGGGTGTTAAGTTGTTTAAGTAGAAATTATAGTGGCTGGGGTGGCTGAGGCAAGATTACAAGTTCAAGGTCATCCTCAGCAACTTAGTAAGACCCTGTATCAAAATAAAAAACTAAAAAATAAAAAAAAAGGCTGGGTTCAGTCCTCAGTTATCCCTCCACTCCTGTTCCAGACTTTACAATGTTCTTAAAAATTAGAGCTGTTTATAATATAGACATAATAAGTTTCCTTTCACTACAGGCATTCAGTAAATTCCAATCACTGGAGAAACTGAGAGATCTGTGATTAGATTCTACAATTTTTTGGTTAGGTCTTCTAGGTCCTGTCTGGTTTTTTTTTTTTTTTTTTTTAATGAGAGAGGGAACAGTGAAAGAGAAAAATGATTTTTACTTAGTTTTTCATGTGGCCTTCATTGCTCCGAGACTTCGTTGTGTACATGGTGCTGGGGTTCCAACTCGCATACTCATGCATGCCAGGCAAGCGCTGCAAACGCCAAGCCACTGCTCCAGCCCCCTGTCTAATTTTTTAAAAGTTGTGTTATTCTCACTTTCATGTATTCAGAGTTAAAAGTTTGATAGTGTGGAGTACTTCCCCCAAAATGATATGGAAAAATAATTCCATTTTTTAAAAACTTTTTTTTTTTTAAGAGAGGGACAGTGAGATTGAGGGAGAAAGAATGAATCAATTTTTATTTTAGTTTTTTATCTGATTTTCATTGCTCTGACACTTAGTTGTATATGTGGTGCTGGGATTTGAACCCAGGTCCTTGTGGATGCCAGACAGTGCTGTAACTGCTGATAATTCCTTTTTTTATTGGAATCATGGTTATAGTCTTAGTAGATACTTTTGAAAATACTGTTTTTTAGATTGATGACTACTTAATATAAATTTTACACTTACTAGTGGGTTCATATATGATTTAGCTAGGGTTTTGTTTTGTTTGCAGTGCTGTGGGTTGAACCCAGGGCCTCAGAAATGCACAAGAAACACTTTACCATTGAGTTGTATCTCCATTCCATTTTACTGAAAGATAGGGGGCTCACTAAATTGTCCAGGCTGGGCTTGAACTTGCCATCTTCCTGTTTAGTCTCCTAAGTACCTGGAATAACAGGGGTGCTACATCACATCCAAATATATTTGCTTTTTATTTCCAATTTATTTATTTCTCTAATATACTTTTTCTTGGTACTAGAATGGTTTATTGGAGAAACTGTTATCCTAGAGTCTGACTTACATTTTTGAAGCATGCCAAATGAATAATTATAAAATGCATTTAGGATTATGTCTGACACATTAATTGCTCAATAACAGTAGGGTATTATTATTACTGCTAAATAGAGTCAACTCTCTTGGTGAATGAAAAAGCCTTACAAGAAAATAATAAATGAGTGAATTGTTATACATTTGTTGACATCACTGATTGTCAGTGAGCTTTCTTAATAGTTTAAACTTGGCAGTTCAAGTAGTATATTCAGTATATGTCTTGAAAATTCAGTTACATAACTCAAACAAGAAATTTTAAGTTGCCAGTAGCTGGCATCAGAATGGACGTGGGGTCATTATCAGGATGAGAGTGCTATGTGGCTGAAGATTGCTATCTGTAATAAATTCATAACCTGACCAGTTACCAATTCATAGTTCTTTTTATGACTAGATTAAAAAGAACAAAAACCCTGAAATCCCTACATACTCATACCTACTCCCAGTACCTGAAAACTATGTTAAAGACTTGTGTTGAATCCTAACGTTCCCCCACCAGTGCTGGAGATGAAGCCCCAGGATACGGAGTCACACCCTCACCCTCTTGCAGTTTTTAAAGAAGGATTTGGTTATTTTTACAAAGCAAATAAACATTCTAATAAACCTCTAACTTAAGATTGTACTAGTGGGGATAAATCAGTGACCAAAGAAATGTGAGCCCTTGGTAACTCTGTGGACAGTTGACAGATGTAATGGCAGGGTTCTGACCTCAGACTTTGACGCCTCCTCTCTCTCTCTCTACCCCTCTATGAACCCCACCCTGCGTCACCCGCTCTTTGTCTTTGCCTCCCTCCTTTCTTTGTTTTATGGTCCAGCATTTGATTAACATTGATAAATAACTGTGTGCATTTGAAGAACATGTGTTTTCAGTTATTGATTGTAGTATAAGACAATTAGGTTAGAGTGTTTTTTTTTGTTTTTGTTTTTGTTTTTTTGGGGGGGAGTACTAGGGATTGAATCCAGGGGAGCTTTACCACTGAGCTAAATCCTCAACTCCTTTTACTTTTTATTTTGAAACAGGGCCCTGCTAAATTGCTGAGGCCGGCCTTGAACTTGGAATCCTCCTGCTTCAGACTGGGAGGCAGGGATTACAGGCCTGTGCTATCACACCCAGCTAGGTCAAAATTTTTAGTTGTGTTACACTAATCTATATCCCTTGTTGTGTTCACCCCCTGCCCCTGAGTGATCTGTAAAATTAATTACTTACAGCTATCTATTGTGGAATTGCTTCTTTCTTTCTTTTTCTTTTTCTTTTTTTTTTTTAAAGAAAGAGGGGAAAGAGAGAAGCAATCTTTATTTAGTTTTTCACATGACTTTCATTCCGCAGACGCTTGGTTGTGTACGTGGTGCTGGGGTTTGAACCCGGGTCCTTGCACTTTCCAGGCCAGCGCCGTAACCGCTGAGCCATCACTCCAGCCCCATGCTTCTTCTTTTTTATTTATTTGTGGTGCTGGCAGTTGAACTCAGGGCCTTGTGCATGCTAGGCAAGTTTTACCACTGAACAACACCCTAGGCCCTCTGTTTTTAATTTTTAATTTTTTTTGTTTTTGTATTATACAATTTGAGGCTATGTTATTAGATATACCCAATTTTCATATTTTCCTGTTAAAATAATTTTTTCTTATTGTGAAATGTCCTTTATATTTAACAATATTTCCAAGCTATATCATCTTTCTTTCAGTTAGTGTTTACATTTTGTGTATCTTTTGTAATAGAGTTATTTTTTGTTTACATTTTTTCTTTTTCTTTTCTTTTCTTTCTTTCTTTTCTTTTTGCAATGAGATCATGAGAAGTTGCAAGGCAGGCCTGAACTTGCTATCCTCCTGCCTCAGCCTTCTGAGTCAGTGAAATTACGGGTGTATGACCCCATGCACAGTTGAGTTTGCTTTTTTAATAGTATATGATTTAAAATGTACTTAGAGGGCTGGAGTGGTGGCTCGGCAGTGAGTACACAGGTTCCAACCCCAGCACCCACATACACAACTAAGTGTTAGAGCAATGAAGGCCATGTAAAGAACTCGGTCAAAATTGATTCTGTCTCTCTTGCTCTCTCTCTGTCTTTCTCTCTTTTAAAAAAAAATGTACTTAGAAATACATTCACTATAGGAGTTCTATAGAAACATATGTATTTATTTCAAGATTTACCTGAAGGTAAAATCTCATCAGAGAGCAAATCATTTTCATACAGTTTGATAGAAGATAATTATACAAAGGAAAAATGACAAATTTGTAGCCTAGAACTGAAGTCAAACATAAAAACAAATATAATTCATGATACCCATCCATCATTTTCGGTATCACCAGTGATCTGAAATATTTCATGTGGCTCAGATTGAAGATTGTGCTGAAAATAGGAAAGTATCAATGGTAAATAAAACAGGCTGTATTTCCATAACTATTTTTAATTGCTTTGAAAATGTGTGGGTTTTTTTTTTTGTGTTTGTTTGTTTGTTTTAAAGAGAGAGAGTGACAGTGAGAGAGAGAAAGAATAAGTTTTCCCTGTGGCTTTCGTTGCCCCAACCCTTCATTGTGTACATGATGCTGGGGTTTAAACCTGGGTCCTTGTATATGCCAGGCAAGCGCACCAGCTACTGAGATACCATTCCAGCCCCTGAAAATGTGTTCTTGGATACTAAAATTCTCAATCTGTTAAGTTGAACTATAAGAGCATACTTTTTTTTTTTTTAAGAGAAAAGGACAGAGAGAGAGAGAGAGAGAGAGACAGAATCAATTTTTGTTGAGTTTTTCACATGGCTTTTGTTGCTCTGACACTTAGTTGTGTACATGGGTTGCTGGGGTTTGAACCCATGTCCTTGCACTTGCTAGGCAAGCGCCGTAACCACCAAGCCACCACTTCAGCCCCTATAAGAACATATTGATTTAAACTTTCTTAATTTCTTAGGAGGACATCTTGAAAGATAGTACTTTATTTAGTTTTGAATTTTATTACCAAGGAAATTCACTCGTTATGAGACTTTTTTCCTTCTGTTTTTGGTTTTAGGGATTGAACGCAAGGGTACTTAACCACTGGGCTACATCCCTAGCCCTTATTATTTCATTTTGAGACAGAGTCTCTCTACATTGCCCAGCTGGCCATATACTTGTGACCCTCTTTTTTTTTTTTTTTTTTTTAAGAGAGAGGGACAGTGAGAGAGACAGAGAGAAAGAACTTTATTTAGTTTTTCACATGGCCTTAGTTGCTCCAACACTTAGTTGTGTACGTGGTGCTGGGGTTTGAACCCGCGTCCTTGTGCTTGCCAGGCAAGTGCCGAAACCCCTGGGCCACTGCTCCAGCCCCACTTGTGACCTTCTTGCCTCAGCTTCGTCCGTAGCCAGGATTGCAGGTGTGTAACATCAGGTACTCTTGCTTCATTGAGCTGATCTATATGATTTGCTAAAAACTCTGTGTTTATGCCTGGGGACAATGGTGCATTTCTATAAATTCTAGTAACTTGGAATGCAAAAGCAGAAAGAGTACAGGTTGATTTTGTGACCAGACTAAGCAACTTATTAGTGAGACTGCCTCAAGGTAATAAAACAAAAGTAAAGGACTAGGGATATAGTTGAGTGGTAAAGCACTCTGGGGTTCAGGTGGTACTGGGGAGAACCAAACAAAATAAAACAAAATAGCTATCTATTTCTGTCCTAGATTAAAGGATATTGCTTTGTTTTTTTAAAGAGAGGACAGTGAGAGAGAGAGAGAGAGAGAGAGAGAGAGAATCTATTTTCATTGAGTTTTTACATGACTTTCATTGCTCTGACACTCAGTTGTGTGCATGGTGCTGGGGTTTGAACCTGTATACTCGAGCATGCTGGGCAAGCGCCGTAACCACCAAGCCACCGCTCCAGCCCAAGGATATTGTTTTAAATGTAACTTAAAATTCCATTTTCACTTCATATTATATTACTGATATACATGTTGCTGGAGTTCTTTTGTATTCTTTACTATATAATTTTCTTTAGTTTTATCTGAAGAAATTCCCTTTTCTGTTGGTGTTCTGGGAGGTATGCCTTTAAAATTCCAGCCATCATGTCATGTCAGTCCTGTTTATATCACTAAAGAATTAAAGAATATGAATACTTTCTTACATAATTACGGTGCCATTATCATTTTAATATGGCTGACAATTCCTTAATATCACCTGATATCCCATCCATGTTCAGATTTTCTCACTTAAAAATGTTTTTTGATATGTTTGCAAATAGGTGGCTCACATATGACAAGAGTCTCAGTCTAGAGCACTCTCTCCTTCCCTGACTTTTTTGTTTGTGCATGCTATTGAACTTGTTAATGAATTTATGCATTGTTCCACGTTCAAGATTTGTCTATTTCTTTCCTAATGGTGTCTTTAATTTGTTCTAAAGGCTTGATCAGATTTAGTTTTGCCCTTTTTGGCAGGAGCACTTCATAAGCAATGTGTTGATGTTTTGTGTCATATCAAATGGCTCATGATGCCAGGTTGTCTTGCCTTTAGAAATGGTAAGGTTGATCAGTGAGTTCATGTAATGAGATTGTAAAGTTCTCTGTTAACTTTAACTCAGTAGTAATCTATTTTTGCTACTGGGAATTGATTACCATTGTGTTATATCCACAGCCTGTTTTATTTTTATTTTGGGGCAGCGTCTCACTAAGTTGCTTAGGACCTCACTAAGTTGCTGAGCTTGTCCTCAAACTTGTGATCCTCCTGCCTCAGCCTGCACCCAGCTGGTTATTTCTCTTAAATTGTTTCTTTCAGAATTAAGAGTCGATGTTCCAGTTGACCTCAGTGTGATTCATAAGTTAGGGTCTTCTAGAAAAAGGTCTGGCCTTCTCTCTTTTTTAAAGTATAAGTTTAAATTTACAGGGTTTTTAAATTTTTTATTCAGTTTGTTTCATTGACTTGCAGTTGTCTTTCATTTTGCTTCTGTTCAGCAGTGGAAGCCTCTTCAGGTTGACTCTCAAGTCCTTTTAAAATGCATGATCTCTTAGGTAGCTTTTTTGCCTTTTGGTAAAGTAAGATGCCTGAGACTTGTCTTACCTATTTCCGACCTTGACTTGGATCTTTTTTCTCCCCACAGTTTTGGTTTCTTCCGGTGGGGAATGACATTCAGAGA
Source organism: Aplodontia rufa (assembly GCA_004027875.1). Taxonomy (NCBI): domain Eukaryota; kingdom Metazoa; phylum Chordata; class Mammalia; order Rodentia; family Aplodontiidae; genus Aplodontia; species Aplodontia rufa. The sequence continues at coordinate 122,242 of PVKS010000858.1, read as the reverse complement.
CCACAGTTGAGGCCGAGGGATATTTTTTTTGCTATCAGGCTCTCATTTATTCTGTGCTTTTTTGGTGTTATTAGGAAATACACTGTGGGATGGAAAATATTTTTGAAAAGAAAAAGACCATCAGTCTGTATTGAAATTTCAATTTTAGATTGAGGATTTTCTACTTAGTTGGTTTTATCCTTGTAGCTCTTTTCCTTTAAACTGAAATCCTTAGTTCCTAAACATAGTACCTCAAGTATATATTTGCTTTATTTTTATATAGAATACATTCTAATGTACATTAATAAGAAACGATTTTGTGTAAAGTAGTATTTTCATAATACCAACATTACTATTGACAGTAAACATCCCAAGTGGCTTTTGAGTTTATTTATTAATTTTTTGGTACTGGAGATGAAGCCCAGGGGCACTTTCCCTCTGAGCTACATCTCAGTCCTTTTTACTTTTTTTTTTTTCCAATTTTATTTTTATTTTTTCATTTGTTTTTTGTTTCTCTGACGCTTAGTTGTGTAGTGGTGCTGAGGTTTGAACCTGGATCCTTGCACATGCCAAGCAAGCGCTCTACTGCCCCAGCGCCCCTTTTTACTTTTAAGAGAGGGTCTCATTAAGTTGATGAGGCTGGCATTGCTTAACTTGTGATCCTCCTGCCTTAGCCTTATGAGTAGCAGGGTGGGCCATGGTGCTTGACAGCATTTAAGATTTTTTTCCCCCCACTATATTTCCAGTAAACACATACAGTATTTCCTTCCCCTTCTGACATAAAAGGTCCCTACGCACCCCCCCCCCCCCCCGGGGGGATAATCCTACCTGTGAGTTACATTCCTAGCACTTTGTATTATGTTTTTTTATTTGGGACTAAGGATTGATTCCAGGGGTGCTTTACTCCTGAGTTTCATTGCTAGCCCTTTATTTATTTTATTTTTTTTTGAGACAGGATCTAAGTTTTTTAGGCCCTTGCTAAGATGCTGATGCTGGTCTTGCACTTGTGGTCATCCTGCCTCAGTCTCCCACACCTGACTCTATCTTTTATTTTGAGACAGGGTTTTGCTAAATTGCTCAGGCTGGACTCAAATTTGTAATTCTCTTGTCTTAGTCTCCCTAATATCTGGGATTGCAGGTGTGTACCACTATGCCTAGCATTGAAAGTTTTTCCTTCTTAAATGAAAATCAGCATACCACGAATACTACAAATCCTTTGAGATCATATCATATGTGAATATAGTGGTTATTCTCCTTGCTTCTTGCTAAGGTGCATAATATTTCCTTTTATTTGACCAGCGTCCCATTGATGGACATTTTGTTTTGGTCTTTTGCTATCATAAATAATGCTTTCTTGAATAGCTCTACAACTATGTAATTCCGTATTATTATTATTATTATTATTATTTCGTTTTCTTCTTCTTCTTCTTTCTTCTTCGAAAGAGGGACAGTGAGAGAGAGAAAGTGAGAATCAATTTTTATTTAGTTTTTCATGTGGCTTTCGTTGCTCCGAGACCTCATTGTGTACATGGGTGCTGGGGTTTAAACTCGCATACTCACGCATGCCAGGCAAGTACTGTAACTGCCAAGCCACTGCTGCAGCCCAATTTTATTTAGTTTTCTATGTGGCTTTTTTTGCTCTGACACTTCCCTGTTTACGTGGTGCTGGGGTTTGAACCCATATCCTCGAGCATGCCAGGCAAGCGCTACAACCACCAAACCACTGCTCCAGTCTGTAATTCAGTATTTTTGCTAGTGTTGTTTTGCAGTAGTTTTCTGCACATGGGATTGCTAGGTTAACAGTAAATGCATGTGCTGGTCATGGATGTGCTCAACTGTAATCCCAGCAAATCAGGATTAAACAGGAGCCTCAGAATTCAGGCTAGCATTGGCAACTTAGACCCTGTCTCAATACAAAGGGATGGGAATGTACCTCAACATTAGAGTGCATCTGGGTTGAGTCCCCAGTGTCATAAATCAAAACAAAAAGAGTAAATTTTTTGTAGTTTTTCTTGATACTGTCAGTTCCTTTTTATCTGCTATCCCCATTTCCCACACTTGCAGCCATGCAGGGAGTTTCTGGAACCCAGGCTCTCTCCGCCTGAGTTTATTGGGAGGGGTGGATTTCTGCCAGTCTGACAACTGAGTGTTCTCTCCTGTAGTTTTATTTTGCGTTTCTCTTAGCTTAAATTAAGTGGGCCTCCTTTTGTGAGTTTGAAGGCCACTCTCATTTCTTTTGTGCTTATTCCTGTTTTCTTTCTTTCTTTTTTTTTTTTTTTTTTTTTTGGTCAGGTTGTTGGGTTTGTTTTTTTTTTTTTTTTCCCTATGGAAAAAAATTTTTGAGAGCCCATTATACATTGAAGATGGTCATTGTGAGGTGTTGTCAACCACCTTTTAGCTTAGCTGATTTAAAGACTATCTTACTATTGACAAATGTGAATGCTGAGGGAGACTAAATTTCTGAACTACCATGGAAAAACTTTGGCATTCAGTTCATGGCTGTGTTAATTTTAATACACTTTTAGGAACTAATTTTTTTTTTTTTAAGAGAGAAGGACAGTGAGAGACAGAGAGACTGAGAGAATCAGTATTTAGTTTTTCACATGACTTAGTTGTGTGGGTGCTGGGGTTTGAACCCGTGTAGTTGCGCGTGCCAGGCAAATGCTGCAACTACCAAGCCACTGCTCCAGCCCTAGGAACTAAATTCTTAACAACAGTTAAATTGTTGTGGAAAGTCAATCGCTTTTAGGCATTACCTGGGGATGATGGAGTTCTGTCGGAAAACCTTAGAGGTAAATAATCCTGTTTGATTCTCTTTCTAGTGTGATGGAATACTTTTGAAAAGTAAGGATACAAACTTCGATTTTGAGATATTATCTCAGCAAAATCACTTTTGCTGTATCTGCTATACCCTAAGTTTTTGTAAAGCAGTTGTTATCAGTTTTTTCTTTCAGCTCTGGGGTATTTGACAGATTGTGTGCTTTGCAGTATAGACTAAAGTGGTAAGAGTCCATGAGTTGGGGCTGGAGCAGTGGCTCAGCGGTTTCGGAGCTTGCCTTGTAAGCTTGAGGACCCGGGTTCAAACCCCAGCACCACGTACACAACTGAGTGTTGGAGCAACTAAGGCGATGTGAAAAACTAAATAAAGTTGTTTCTCTCTTTCTCTCTCTCTCTCACTGTCCCTCTTTCTTTAAAAAAAAAAAAAAAAAAAAAAAGAGTCCATGAGTTAATAGACTGGTAGACTGAACAAATAACTCACAGGGTGGTTTTTACCAATTTCTTTTCATACAGTGCTATATTTATACATGATCATCCTTTAAAAATACAGCTTTGTAATACAATCCTGAAAGTTAAATGCTTTTTCTGACAGTTATTTTTTCTGTAATTTCCAATTTAAAAATCAGATATTCTATTTTTCTAGAAGAATCTAACAAGACATGTGACAGCAGTAACACTAGTGCTACCACTACCTCCATCCAGCCTACCCTGGAAAACAATGACAGCAGCAGTGAATTAAATTCTTCCCAGAGTGAATCTGCTAAGGCAGCTGATGATCCTGAAAGTGGAGAAAGAGACTCCCATACACCTGTCTCTATTCAAGAAGAGATAGGTAAGAACATGTTTCATCCATTAAAGGGAGCTTTTTTTTTTTTCTTTTTTAAAGTTTTCAATTTTTAGAGAAAAGTTTTACGGGGGAGGGAGATTTACATTTTTCTTTTCCCTTTTTGTTTTCCTTTTTCTTTTCTTTTCTTTTTTTTTTTTAACACAAGTACCACTCATTGTTTTTGTTTAAAAAATAGAAGAGCAAGCTGGGTGTGGTGGCTTATGCTGATCCCAGCTGCTAGGGAGGCTGAGGCAGGAGGAACAGGAGTTCAGGTCAGCCTGGTAACTTTGTGAGGACACCTCTGAAAACAAAAAGCACAGAAAGGAAAAACAAGAAACAAAACAAAGTTGTCTCTTGGCACGGCCCCTCTTGCCAGGTGCAAACACCGACAACAGTTCGATGTGTACAGCTTAGGTCTTTTCTCCTTGCAGTTGCATTTGTGTATGTATCATTACAAAGCCGTTTTGTTTTGTTTTGGTCTTTACACAATTGGGGTCATTCTGCATCTTGATTTTTCTGTTTCAGTAACACATGTTAGGTGGTCTTTTCATTTTACGTACATGATGCATGATGTTTGATTATTGTAAATTGTGGTGCTTTTTATATTCTCAGCATATATCTTTGTACTTGGGCAAGTATTTTTGGCTGTTAATGTAGAAACAGTAAACGCTTGTTAAATGATAGGCATATTTTAAAAATAGTGATGGTTACTGCTGAATTGTACATGAAAAGGGATTTATGCCAGTAATGTGACTATTTCTTTCCCCATTCTTAAAACCTAATTCGATATATCATCAATGCTACATTTTTGCCAATGGTAAAAATTGTTTCATTTTAAAATTTGCATGTCCTTGCTTATTAATGTGGTTGAGTTTTCCTTCACATATGTATTGAACTCTTTGTGAATTGATTAGTCATATCTGCTCAATTTTTCCTATTGGAGTTTTGATATTTTTCCTTAGTGACTTTTAGGAATGCTTTATGTATGAACGCTATTAATCTTTGATTTTACATATATAATTTATATAGTAGTTTCTCATTTTAAACTCTGCTGTGTTTCTCTGGATTTTGTATATTACCAAGAAAGAATATACATGTGTCTTATAGTAATTTCTTGTGACACTTCTATAACTTTGTTTTTAATCTATTTAGAGTATAATTTTGTGTATTGTATAAGGTGAGAGATATGTTTTAATTGGGACATTTTCAATTGCAAGTGACCAAACCAACTTAAACTAGCTTATTTGGTAAGGAAATTTAATTAGCTCATGTAATTGGGACTTGTAAGCCAACATCAGGGATAACTGGACCCCCAGGTATAATGACTCTTTCTGTCTTCCTCTTTCTTTCTCACTTTTTGGATCTACATGTTTGTGTGTTAATTTCATTCTCTCCTAATACAAACAGGCTTTTTCCAAGTGGCAGGGAAGATGGCACCAGCAGTTGTATTCCTATCTTTCCAAGGTCTGTGACCCAAAGACAAGGCCCCTACTCCTGCTCCAAATCAAAAGTCCTTGAGGAAGGAATTTGAGTGGCCTATCTTGGATCATATTGTTCCAACCCCTGTGGCCAGGGCAGGCAAGGTATTATGATTGATGGCTCCAGCAAAAGTATATGATTAGAGTGGGGTAGGAATGGTTTTCCAAAGAAAACGGGGTGCTGCAAGGATAGAGCACAGTAAATTCCTGCAACTCTACTTTTTGGTAGTATAGCACATACATGTTTACTCACATTTGTTCCCATACATATAGTTCAAAAATACCTCTGCCTAACATAGTGCAAAAATCTCGTCCACAGTGGAAAACTTCCAAAAACCTCTGTCCCACATTCACATCAAGTAATTGTAATTTTATCTAGATCCAAATGTAGGATTTCTGTGTTGTGCATTAATTTTGACAGGTCTGGTTATGGCTCATCTTGAACCGTCTGTAAGCCAAATTATAAATTTAACTGCTTGTAGCATTCATTATCCTGATAGTGGGGGATGTTCTTTGATAAATCTAGGAGGATAAATGTGGATGAGTGGTGAGAAGAATGAAGAATCCTTTTCTGGAGGCCATTCTGTTTTAGCAGCCTGGTTCCTGCTCTGGGATACTGTAGAATTCAGCAGTTATATTCCAGATTGGCAGGTTTGGAGCTTTTTTTAGTAGTAGTTCCCTTACAGACCCTTAGGTACCCTGCTGATACCTAATGCTCAGTAACTTGTGTAACTTGTGTCAAGGTCCCTAAAGGTCAACCCCTCCACTTTCTCATTTTGTTTACTTAGTAGGCTGCTAGCCCTAACGCTCAGGAGAATAGAGTCTGTCTAGGCTTCTGCCTCTTGGCATCATTAAACAAATGAACTTTCGAGACTGGAGGAATGCAGATCTGTCACAGGCTGCAGTGGAGTGACTCAGTCCTTTGTAATAGGAAGAATATGACTCTTGGACAGAGCATGTTGGCTAAGGAACTCTATTCCCAGCTTTGTTCCCTTTGCTCCTTCAGGTCTTGCCCTAGGGATCATTATCTTCTCCTAAGCAAGGTGCAAAGTATTGATGATAAACAGTATTGGGTTGTTGGCTTTAAATTGGGGAGCTTCCTTATGAAAGCACTGGGCCACTCACTCCCTTCTGTTTTTGGAAAATCCAGTCGAGACCAGATGATATGCATAAGGTTTATTATAGGGTATTGTGGATAGTCCTGGGAAATAGCCACCATCGCTCAACATCTTGGCATAATCCTGGAGCAGGTGAAGAGTAACGATCTGAGACTGAAGAGAAGATCGATTGCTGCCACCAGCTTTCCAGCCTGGATGACTCAGCTTTCTCACTCCATTGTCATTTGATCACTTCATTATTAGGACTTAATGGTTTTGACAGAAACCCATTCTTTTTTTTTTTTTTAAATAAGAGAGAGGTGGACAGTGAGAGAGAGAAAGCGAGAAACAACTTTAGGTTAGGGTTTGGTTTTTTTTTTTTTTTTTTTTTTTTGGAAGAGAGAAGGATGGTGACAGAAGGACAGAGAGACAGACAGAATCAACATTTATTGAGTTTTTCACATGTCTTTTGTTGCTCAGACACTTAGTTTTATACGTGGGTGCTTAGGTTTGAACCTGTGTACTTGCGCATGCCAGGCAAGCTCCGTAACCACCAAGTCACTGCTCCAGCCCTTTATTTAGATTTTCATGTGGCCTTTGTTGCTTTGAGACTTCACCGTGTATGCAGGGGTTTGAACTCTCATGCTCGCGCATGCAAGGCAAGCGCCGTAACTGCTGAACCACCGCTCCAGCCCCAGAAACCCATTCTTAACAGAAAAAGAGAATTTTGTTGACCCAGTTTGATAGTTAACAGGTCCGGGGCTGGTGGCAATCTCAAATGCATTGCGAGTCCCCATAACTGAACGAGGCTGTCATGGTCTTGCAGTTTTCCCTTCTCGTGTTTTCTCTATTTTCTTTCTTTCTTTGATGGACTTATTATTTCTTAGTAGTCTGTTTTTTTCCATGTTATAGAAGTAAAATTAGCCCCTGCTCTACACTCTTCCAGCTCACAAACAGAAAGAGCAGAGACCCTTTCTCCATCTCTAGATTAAAAGAATGAGTAGAGGGGCTGGGAGCTGTGGCTTAGGGGTTACAGTGCTGCCTGGCATGTGCAAGTACACGGGTTCAAACCCCAGCACCACGGACACAACGAAGTGTAAGAGCAACGAAAGCCATGTGAAAAACTCAATAAAAATTGATTCTCTCTCTCTCTCTCTTTCTTATTGTCCTTCTCTCTTTAAAAAAATAAAATAAAAACAAATTATTAAAAAAAATGAAAGAGTAGAATCCTGATCTGCTGGATCACATAGCCAGTTCCTGGGACAGTCATTGGCTAGGTCATGGTGTTGTCCGGCCTGGCTTGCCCTGTTGTTCAGTCCAAAGGGGCTCGATCCTTGATTTGCAGGCCTGGCTAAATCATATGATTAAAGTGGAGGAGAAAGCATCTCCCCAGAGAAAGAAGGGGTATGGAATAGATAAAATGAACAAATGTTTGCTAACTGTCTTAACCTTTTTTTCCCCTCCAAAATTCACTGCTGTTTTTCCAATCCTGTCTTTGTCTCTTCTTTCTTAAAACACCATCTTTTTAAAAAATTTATTATTTATTAGATGATATATAAACACCATCTTTAGGATATATAGCATAGTAAGTTCTCTGTCCTTTTATTTACCAATACCATACTGTCCTAATTGTTAAAAAACATTCAAATCCTAGTTGTCTGGCCAGTAGAAATTGGACCATGATGCAGTAGGGTTTTTTTTTTTTTAGTTGTTGTTGTTGTTGATGATGTTTGTTCTTTGTTTCTCTGGCATTTAGTTGTATATGTGGTACTGGGGCTTGAAAGCGGGTCCTCACACATGCCAGGCAAGCGCTCTAATTGCTGATCCACAGCTCCAGCCCAGTAATTCTAATATGTAAAGAAATGTTCAGCCAAAGGGAGATGATATAGCTTTACAAAGCAGAAATTGCTCCTGGGCAATGTAGTCCATCGCTTTAAAATTTTTCCTATGAAAATGTTGAGAGGTCTTTGTTATATTAAGAAAACTAATTTAGGGGCTGGAGCTGTAGCTCAGTGGTTTCGGCGCTTGCCTGGCAAGCACGAGGACCCGGGTTCAAACCCCAGCACCACGTATACAACTGAGTGTTGGAGCAACTAAAGCCATGTGAAAAACTCAATAAAGTTGTTTCTCTCTTAAAAAAAGAAAAAAGAAAACTAATTTAGTTGATTTTTATAGTAATAAGCTTACACAGATAATCATCTATCTTCCCAAGAGAAAAGTCATTTGGCATTTTCTAAGCTCAAAAATTCAGGTTTTCAAAAAGAATTTTTTAAAAAAAATCTTTATAAAATTAATTATATCCCTTTAATAAACCCATTTTGAATATATAAGGCAACATTTTTGTCAATGTGCATTTTGTGTCATTGTTTGTTACTTGTACATTTGTAGCAGCCCCTCTTGTTTTCTAATAGATGAGTTGTGAAACAGGTAACCCAGCACATTTGTATTTTCCGTAAAATAATAAATGACTCACAGTGAAATTCTGACATGTTTTCTTTTAAATACACTTAAAAATTAGTGACATTTGCTTTGACTAGTTGAGGACTTTTATTTGTTCACTTTCTGGATCTTAGATGCACACCACACATGAGTTTTGGATAAATAAAGCATTGTTTTATACTTACTGTCAGCAATTACTTTGTGGCTTTTTTGTTTGATAACAGGTGATTTCAGATCAGAGAAGTCTAATGGGGAGATGAGTGACTCTCTTGGAGCTGGAAGAGGAGCATGTGGCTCAACTCGCATTATCACCAGATTGCGGAATCCAGACAGCAAACTCAGTCAGCTGAAGAGCCAGCAGGTGGCAGCCGCTGCCCATGAAGCAAATAAATTGTTTAAGGAGGGAAAAGAGGTATGTTCTTTCTGTGCAGTTACCATAACTTAAAACTAAGCACAGAGGTTTATAGATGTACTTTTGAATTTGTATTTTCTCTCTTTTCACGAGTATAATGGGTAACAGTGTGAAAGTGTTACATCTGCACATCTGAATTTGAGTTCATGCGTAAATATGCTGGAAGAAGGTGATACTAAATGATCATTTCTTTAATCTGGAATTCGAAAGTGAGGAAAACCTTCTTTTTCACTATGATATGCAAGGGCTTTCCTAAACAGCTTTAGATTATTTACTTTGGTTGTATAAGGTGAGCTGCAGCTATAGGAGAGGGCAACCTAACCTTACAGCAGAATACAGTGTTTTGAACAGACAGCATCCCACCTCTGATTATGAACAGTGGGATCAAAATATGGGACTTTGCATTTCTGCCCCCACCTAGCTGTGGCGACAGTACAGGGACCAAAACTGTGTTTCCTAGATTTGAGAATTATTTGCAGGGTAGATAAGCATGAGTATACAGTGTTCTTTTTCAACATCACAGCAGTTCCTTTAAAGCAGTAAGTTCCAAACTTCTTTTTGACCCTTGATAAGATAAACATTTTTTTCCACAGCAACCCAGTGCACACATCTGAAAACTTTGAGATAGTCTTCCTGTGCCAGAAGCACTGATTTTATTTCTTGTAGTCTCGTGTATTATATTTTATTATTTTATAAGTTGAAAAAGACCCACTGTTGATTTCATAATCCATTGAACAGCTGGGATCAACTGGGTTGGTTTTTTTGTTTTTTGTTGTTGTTGTTGTTTTTCAAATCCCCCTCCTGGTACCCACAGTCATTCTCAGGGGCCTGTGCATGGTAGGCAAACACTCTGCCAGCTGAGCTATACACCAGTCTGGGGCTCAGCTTTTTTCTTTAATTGTTTTTGTTTCCAGTGCTGGGGTTCAAACCCAGGGCCTCCCACATGGTAGGTAGTGGAATCAACTTTTTGAAAACACTGTTTTAAATTATCCATGGACCTCTTCTACTAAAACTGAAATTATGAAAAGAACAGAAGAAAAGGTACTTTTTGGAGAATATATTTTAGGTGTTATAATGCATCCCTATAAGAAATGTTACAAGTTTGATATGGTAGGTGAATTATTTGTATGTACAGTTTCATATGTACATTTGAGATCATGAAAGTACTCAGTAGTGGCTTGCACTTAATGTTAGTTTTCTTTCTTTTCACAGGCATATCTTGGTCATTTAATTGTAAATAATTAGCTTTCACTTTTAGCTTCTCAATAGTTCAGTCATAAAATGTATCTTAATTCATTTGAAATGTTTAATTATGTTTATTAAAAGATAGTTGATCTGGGCTGGAGTGGTAGCTCAGTGGTTCAAGAACTTGCCTAGCATGCACGAGGACCTGGGTTCAAACCCTAGCACCGCATACACAGCTAAGTGTCAGAGAAGCAAAGACCAGATGAAAAAACAAAGTGATTCTCTCTTTTTCTCACTCTCACTTTCTTTTAAAACAAAAACAAAACATGACAGTTAATCAGACAAAATTTACATCTTTGCCATGAATAATGAAATTTTTTTATTTTCTTGATCAGGTACTGGTAGTTAACTCTCAAGGAGAAATTTCACGGTTGAGCACCAAAAAGGAAGTTGTCATGAAAGGAAATATCAATAATTATTTTAAATTGGGTCAAGAAGGGAAGTATCGCGTCTACCACAATCAGTACTCCACCAATTCATTTGCTTTAAACAAGCATCAGCACAGGGAAGACCATGATAAGAGAAGGCATCTTGCACATAAATTTTGTCTGACTCCAGCAGGAGAGTTCAAATGGAATGGTTCTGTCCATGGGTCCAAAGTTCTTACCATATCTACTCTGAGATTGACCATCACCCAGCTAGAAAACAACATCCCTTCATCCTTTCTTCATCCCAACTGGGCTTCACACAGGTAAAAGAAACAAAGCTTAATTTGTTTTCCTGTAAATATCCTAAACAGTGGCTGCTGTAGCCTTGTTCCTTGAAATATCATTGCCAGTGAATTAAATGCATCAGTTTGGTCAGACAGTAAGGAAGCTGGAGAAGGGTATACTTCCAAATTACTGATCAGCACTAGCATTTGGATGGTTTTTAGGAACAAGTGTTTATCCTTAGAAATCAAGTGATACCATTTGTTTCCAGTGGAGGCATTAAGTTCCGGAACATTGTAGAAGGTCAAGGAACTGTGAGGAATAAATGATTTCTGAAATTCCCTTTAATGTTTAAAATTTGTGATTCTGCGAGCTCAAAACTTACAGTAGTAGTATGTTTGTATCTGCCGCCTAGAAACCTTTCTCTTATGCACTATAAGATGAAGTCATAAAGTACAACTATTATTCTTTTAACTTAAGATTAACCACATGAAATAATTTTTCTTCTAAACTGTAGGGCAAATTGGATCAAGGCAGTTCAGATGTGTAGCAAGCCCAGAGAATTTGCCCTGGCTCTAGCTATTTTGGAGTGTGCAGTTAAGCCCGTTGTGATGCTGCCAATATGGAGGGAGTCCTTAGGACACACCAGGTGAGCGAGCTCTGAGCCTATGAATGCTGAATATTGGATTCTTGTTGTTTAATAAAGTTAATGTTGTTTAGTGGTCATATTAAAAATGTCACACTTCGGGCTGGAGTGGTGGCTCAGCGGTTACGGCGCTTGCCCGGCAGGCGCGAGTACAAGAGTTCAAACCCCAGCACCACGTACACAGCAAAGTTTCAGAGCAATGAAGGCCACATGAAAAACTGAATAAAAATTGTTCCTCTCTTTCCTCTCTCTCTCTCTTTTTGTCCCTGTCTTTAAAAAAAAAAAAAAAGTCACACATCTTAGCCTCCATTAGTTCTTATTTGTGATGCAAGACCATAACAAAAGTAAAAGAGATCAGATAGATGGAAATTATAAATACTTTTTAAAAGTAAAAAGCATTGTTACTGGAATAGAAAGAACACTCATGTTTCTGAGTATCTCTGTCTACAGTGCTTCAGGACTATGCTAAGGTTCTGCCTTACATCCGTTTTTAGACTTGTCTGACTGATGATCATACATCTCCCTAGTAGATCCAGAACTGTGTGACTTCAACAGATAAATTTTGAGACTTGAATCTGTTTATCTCTTGGTAGATTAAAAACAAAAAACAAACAAAAAATCTTTAGTCTTTAAAAAGTCGTTACAAAACTAATATATACTTGTGGTAAAAAATAATGTAAATATCATTCAAGATTATAAAGTGAAAAATAAGTCATTCTTCCTTCCCTGCTTCCCTATAGGGCTCATGCCATTGGTATAACCCTGTAATTTTTCTTTTTTTCTTTCTTTCATTTAGAGAGAGGGACAGTGAGAATCAATTTTATTTAGTTTTTCACATGGCTTTTGTTACTCTGAGACTTGGTTGTGTATGTGGTGCTGGGGTTGAACTTGTGTACCTACACATGCCAGGCAAACACTGTAACCATTGAGCTACCACGCCAGCCCCTGTGATTTTCATTTTTATTTATTTTTTTGTGGCACTGGGGATTGAATCCAAAGACCCTCTAACGTTGAGCCCTCACACCTTTTCATTTTATTTGGAGAGAGAGGGTCTTGCTAAGTTGCTGAGGCTGGTGTGAAACGTTTGTTCTTCCTGCATTCGCCTACTTAGTTGCTGGGATTATGGTGGCACGCCACTGTGCCTGGCACCCTGTAATTTTAAAAATATAAATATATTTTGTATTTCTTTCCACATTTGTGCTTTATTTTATAATGAAAATGCTTTTAAGAAAAGTAAATTTACCTACAATACATTTTTCATCTGCTAAAGGTTGCTTCCAGTTTTCTTTGGTATGTTCTCCACACACACTTATTGAAGCTCCTATCCCCCTGCCCCTGGCTTTTTATTTCCCATTTTGAATATAAATGCTGCTATTTGTAGAGGCCTCCACCAGTGGAGTGGACGTAATTCTTCCTAACAGCTGAGAAACACGGTTGAACTAAGGCACTTCAGAAAGCATTTGCGCTGTGATGCAGGACAGCTAAATGGTGGCACTTTCTTGTGGTCCTTTTTCTAGCCATCGGTTTATCAGGATAAAGTCAGGAAAGCGTCAGAGGTAACTGTGAGGCAGTGGTTTTTCTGTTTCTGTTTCTCCTTGCATTTGTCTTCAGCCTTGTCCAAAACCATTCTCCTAGTAGGTGTCCTTCTGAAACTTGTGTTAGTGGACCCGCGACAGAGATCAAAGCTTAAAAATTAATGCTATACTAATTGCTACTAAGTAAACCTCCCATTATTTGATTGAGTTAAAATTACTAAATAATACCTTTTATAGATTTATAGAATTAAACATTGTAGTGGAAGATGGAATTCAGTCTTTTTCCAGATCTTTTCCTTGCTGCTTTGTCAATATGTCTGACTAGTCTTCTCAGCATGTTCTTTAGAATGATAAGATTATGCTTTGAATTGTATTAGTGTAACATCTGGTAATATATACATAGCAACTCTTGTTTATTATGATGTGGGGAGATAGAAACCATGATTAAAGAAAATCAGAAATTAATTAAAGGACTTCCACTTTTGGCAGCAGTATAGTCAGCTAAATAAATGACAAACTTCTAAAACTAGATCTACAGGAAATACCTAGAAATCCAACCTAATATTTGAAAAGACTTTTCTTATTGTGATAGATAATAAAAACCTTTGAGAGCCATTTATCCAACAGTAATAATATATATTTTTTTTTTTTATAAAGAGAGAGAGACAGCGAGACAGACAGAGAGAAACAACTTTTTATTTATTTTTTCTCATGGCCTTCGTTGCTCCAACACTCAGTTGTGTACGTGGTGCTGGGGTTCGAACCCGGGTCCTCGCGCTTGCCAGGCAAGCGCCGAAACCGCTGAGCCACCGCTCCAGCCCCAGTAATAATATTTTTAAAATATTGGTAAATTATCTTCATGGAGAAAATAATGAAAATTTTTGTTGAAAACATTAAATAATACAGAATAGTAGAAAAATATCTCTTGTGTCAGGCGTGATAATACATGCCTGTAATCCCAGCAACTCAGGAGGCTGAGGCAGGATGAATGGAAGTTCAAAGCCATCCTCAACAACTTGGTGAAGCTCTAAACAACTTAGTGAGACCCTGTCTCGAAATTATATTGTAAAGGGACTGGAGCATTGGCTTGCTGACCTTGCAAGAACCCAGGTTCAAACCCCAGCGGCACGTACTCAGCTAGATATTGGAGAAACAAAGGCCAGATGGAAAAATAAAAAATTGATTGACTCTCTCCCTCTTTCTTTAAAAATAAATAAATAAATAGCTAGATAGATAGATAGGCTGGGAATGTAGCTCAGTGGTTCAACACGCTGGGTTAATCCCTGGCATCAAGAAGAAAAAAAAGAAAGAAAATATCTGTTGTGTTCATGTGCAAGACTCAGTGTCTTGACAATGTTAGTTTTCTCTTGTTAATATATAAATTGATAGCACTGTTAATGTATAAATTGATTTCAGCAACATTAAACGCTTTAGTTGGTTTTTCTGAGCCATTGCTGCAATGATTCAAAAATTAATATGGAAAAGACCATTAACAGAAAAGGTAGATTTGAAGGACAAGGTAGGGGAGGGGTTTGTTCTGTCAAGTAACAAGACTTCTTTTAAAGATATAGTAATATAGTTGTGTAGATGCAAAGATAAATATAGACCATAGTTACAGCATAAGGAGCCCAGAATCAGGGGCTGGATATGTGGCTCAGCAGTTATGGTGGCTTGCCTGGCATTGTGTGAGGATGCAGGTTCAAACCCTAGCACCGCGTACACAACAAAGTGTTGGAGCAACGGAAGCCACATGAAAAACTAAATAAAATTGATCTCTCTTAAGTGCCCCCTCTCTTAAAAACAAAACAAAACAAAACAAAAAAACACCAAAGTCCAGAATCGGACCAATCCACATATGGAAATATAATACATAATAAAAGTAGCACTACAAAAAGGACAAAATAGGGGTGGAGCGGTGGCTCAATGGTTACAGCACTTGTCTGGCATGCCAGGATGCAGGTTTGAACCCCAGCACCACGTACACAACAAAGTGTCAGAGCAACAAAAACCACATGAAAAACTAAATAAAACTGATTCTCTCTCTCACTGTCCCTCTTTCCTTAAAAGCAAAAACAAAAAACAGAGTGATAGAGAAAGAAAGAATCAATTCTATTTATTTTTTCATCTGGCCTTTGTTTCTCAGACACTTACTTGCAGTGCTGGGGTTTAAAGCCAGGCAAGCACTGCAACCATTTAGCCACCACTCCAGCCCCCTCCTTTTGTTTATTTATTCATTTTTTCTTTCCTTCCTGATTGATTCATTATCTCCTGGCATTTCTTCCATTTATAAGCATGTTACCAGATGAGAGTGAATGTGCAAGAGTGTTTATGTCTGTATACACTATAAATGGTGTTCCTGTGTTAGTAAGTGATACAAATGTAAGATTCTGTGTAATACATAAGCTGAAATGGATAATAAAAGGTAAACCATACAGTACATACCTGTAACCCCAGCAACTTGGAAGCAAGTTTGAGGGCAATAGAAAGGGCTGGGTGTCTAGCTTAGTAGCTCAGTAGTATAGCATTCCTGGGTTCAATCAAGAGGAGATGCAAATAGCCAAGAAGGGTGAAAACATGCTTTATTTCTCTGGTAAGTTGCGAAATGCACATTAAAACCATAGGTTACTGTTTGCCATCCATCAGATTGTATCTAAAAAGATGTGACGTAAGAGGAAGACAACTTTAATCCATTTCTGATAAAAGATCAGTAGTCTCATGGGTGATGAGTGGTATGCTTATGTAATCCTAGTGGCTCAGTAGGCTGAGGCAGTGGGATCACAAGTTCAAAGCCAGTCTCAAGCAACCTAGTGAGGCCCTAAGCAATTTGGTAAGACCCTGTCTCAAAAAACAAAAAAAAAAAAGGCCTGGAATGTGACTCAGTGGTTAAGCGCTGAGTGGTTAAGTGACTGGGTTCAGTCACTGGTTTCCCACCCCCACTCCCCAAAAGTTTGGTGGAAAAGTGAACGCAGTTATTCTGATACCATAGAGGAACTATTACATGTGAACATGAGGGCACATGGTAGAAGAAAGTTACTTCGAATTTTATGTTGTCATGGTAAAGTTTGAAAACAGTCCCCACATGGTCATAATCAGGACACTTGAATTGTGACATTGCCTTGTAATTGGATTGTATAGCAACAACAAATCAGTCTAGAGCAACAGTTGGCAATGAGATTGAATATGTAAAGGTACAAGGAAGTGCAAACAGTTCTGTCACTGGAAATACGTGTAATATGGTATTTTAAGTTTTGAAGCATGTATGCTGACCTTGTTGAGGGATACAGACATTTATGGTTAATACTTAAATAAATTTGAGGGCTGTTTGCTGGAAGCTTGAAAAATAATACTGTTAGGGCTGGTGTGGTTGCTCAGTGTAGAGCACTTGCCTGGCAATTGTGAGGGTTCAGTCCCCAGTACCACATATACAACTGAGTGTCAGAAAAACAACAAAAAAAGAAAAGAAAACACCAAAATTGACTCTCTTAAAAAAATTAATAAAAAAAACCCACAACTAAAAATGATCAAAAATCACAATGAAAATCAAACAATTTTGATTTTAAAGGTAAGAGCAGATTTAGTGAAATGGAAAACAAACATATCTTAGATATCTAAAATTATAATTCACAACCTCTGAGAAGATTATCACTGAAAAGTAAAAAGAAAAATAAGAAAACAGATGACCGATGTTAAGCGTAAAGATGGAAACATACTCACCATTACTTCTGATGCTTTAGTTCTGCCCTGGGGATTTTAAATCCCTTACAGGTCCTCCGACATAATATCCAGGCTTTCTATATCCTCAGAGAAAGCATCCACCCTGGGTCATTTGGGGTTAAGAGAGAGATTGGAAAGGAGACGCTATAGTGGTCTCTGTCTTTAGACATAGGGCACAGGCCATACTGTTAGATAGGAAAAGGAGTTTTGATTATATTACTGCATCTATCAGTAGAGAGATGGGAAGAACCAGATATTATTCATGTAAGTTCTTTGAATTTCAGGAATCAGATATTTTTATTTAAAGTGTTCTATCAAAATAGAAAATGAAGGAAATCATACAGATTATTTCTTTTAGTATATAAAACTTTACAAACCAGGCACTGTGGTATGTACCCATAATCCTAGAGACTCAGGAGGCTGAGCAGGAGGATTGCAAATTTGAGGCCAGCCTTGACAACTTAGCAAACTCCTGTTTCAAAATAAAAAGAGCTAAGAACTGGAGATGTAACTCAATGGTAAAGTATCCCTCAGTTCAATTCTCAGTGCCCCACCCTGCCCCCCAAGGGAAAAAAAACAGTTGACAAAAAGAAATAAGCAAATAGATAATTATGGTCCTATTTTCTTTATTAATATTTAATAACAAGGGCTGGAGTGGTGGCTCTGTGGTTTCAACGTTTGCCTGGCATGCACGAGGCCTCAGATTCAAACCCCAGCACCACATACACAACAAAGTGTCTGAATAACGAAAGTCATATGAAAAACTAATAAAATTGATTCTGTCTCTCTGTGTCCATATCTCTTTAAAAAACTTAATAACAAATAGAAATCCTAAAATAGTAAACCTCTGCTAAAAGAATGGTAAACTTTTGCTCAGTTGGCTTCATGATAGGCATGGATAGCTTTCCAGTATTAGGAGATTATTAATACCATGCAATTATGCTCGTTTGAGAAGTCAAAAAGGACTTTGGTCAGTTCATTAGATGCTAGAAAAGTTTTTGGTTTTGTCAAAGTTCATTATTGTTGGTTTAAGAAAAAAAGTTAAATAATAATACATGAAGTCTTTTTATTTTTTGGTAAAGATGGATTTCAAACCAAATCATCATCCTTTTCTTTGAAACCCTGGAAGCATTCCTGTTCAGGTGGGAAAAAAACACAGAAGCCCACTATTACTACTATGTTTTAACTTTTACTAAAAATAAGAGCCAGTGCAACTTGCCAAGAAAAATAATCCATGTAAATACTGCCAAGATACAGGCACAGCTGTTATACCGACCCAATTCACATCCCCCCAAATGAGTAAGAAACAATATGAAAGTAAGTAAGTTTTGTGGCATACTTAACAGGAGCTTTCATGTAAGCAAACAGTAATCATGTAGAAAATACAAGGGGAGTTTTGAGTTAAAATAGCAAATTAAGGGAGCTCATCAGTTGGAGCACTTGCATGGGCAAATACCTGGGTTCAAACCCTAGTACCTCATACACAACTGAGTGTTGGAGAAGCAAAGACCAGATGAAAAAAAATAAAATTGATTCTCTCTCTCTCTCTCTCAAATAATAATAAAATAAAATACCAAATTAAATAAATACATTTAATTCTGTTCCCTCCTGACTTCCATCAGAATAGGTAAAGGGGATGGTGGTGATGATGGTTTTTGGCGGTGCTGGGGATTGAATCCAAGGCCTCTTGTGTGCTAGGCCAGCCACTGCCACTGAGCCACACCTTGGACCAAGGACTATTTTGAACTTGTGAACCCAGAGGAACAGGGAATAAATAGCACAGTAAAATAGCAGAAGCATTATTTCAAATGGACAAATGGTAACCTACTCAGCAAGGCCACCTCCCAAGTGGGATATTCCCAAGTCCCAGCACTAAACCCTCAAAAGGCACAAGGCAGAAATCCAGAGCAATCCACTTTGGGAATATCCCAAAGTGTCTCTATAGTGTTCCTGTTTACACTGCAGTCTGCCGGGTACCCTGACTGTGATGAGCCTCTGTCTTCCTGAGCATGCTTATGGGCTTGCACACTGATTCGCTAATTGAGGCTCTTACAGCCTTTCATTAAAGCTCCGGCCAGACTTTGTGGCACAGGAATAAGGTCATATTTTATTGCTGTTTTGGTCATGCAATTAGTTTTATGCTTGGTACTGAGTTTTCAGAAGCCAAACTTTTTTTTTTTTTAACTATTTGGTATATACACATAGATGGTAAAAGTATAAGGAAAAACAAGGGAATCCTTAACACAAAAGTCAGAATAGTAATTGCCCAGGGTTAGGAAACTCGCTTCTGATGTGCTGCTTATTGATAAAGTTCAGTTTAACTTGGTTACATTTTATCTATTGAAAGAATTGTAATAAATGACAAAATCCAAGCAGCAACCAAAAACCCTCTAATACCTAGGAATAAGTTTAACAAGAAATATTTAGGACCTGTGTTAAGCAATCTTTATAACTTCACTAAAGACTTGAAGGAGATTTTGCCTTGTGAGTAGGATTTGCCTACTGAGGCTGTGGGAGGCTTGACCAAAATAATAGTGATAGTTCGTATAGAAAAATTAATGTGCAAGAATAGCGTGAAAGGGAAACAGATATTAAGAATAGTGGTTAGAGCATGTTTTGAATCAAAATAATTTGTCCTCCTGAAGAAGGGGAGTGGGGTAGATTAGGAAATCCAGAAATAGACCAAAATACATGTGAGAATTTAGCTGTAGTTTCATTACACATCAGAAAGCAGAGAGGGCATGTTTGGGGAAAATATCACTTAGATCCTGCCTTAGCAAAAACATTCAGATCGATGAAGATATTTAAAAAACCAAAATCCTAAAACAAAGAAAATTGCAGTAAGAAAGCATGAATTAATTTATATTTTTGTTGTGATACTTTCTTTTTAAACAGATAAAAAACCCAGATGACATTCAGGAGAAAAGTGGATACATGTATTTAAAATTCTATGTGGAAAAATATTATAATCAGATTCAAAAGACAGATGAAAAACTGAGGAAAAATATTTGCACCACAAATGGAAAATGTCCTTAATTGACAGAGACCTTTCATAATGAAAAGGACTAATAGTCCAGTGCAGACAAGACAAAGGAATTGAACAGGCATGGTGCAGACAAATAAATACGAAAGGCCAGTAGACACAAAGAGTGACTGCTTGTCTCCTAATTCAAGGACCGGGGATAGTATTTTTTTTACCATTCAGTTGGCTAACAGTTTTGGAAGTTTGATACTAACTCAACACGTGTAAATGTGCGGGACAGCAGGTTGGCTTCACGGTGGCCTGGAGTGCACAGTTCTGAGGAGCAGTTTGGCACTGTCTTTGCTTGTCAGTGCAAGAACTTTTGGTCTCAGCCGTCCCGTCACTAAGGAACATAAAGCGATATTCCCCAAGTTCACCATAAAAAACACAAATGTTATATATATCTTATGTAGACATACATGGAGTAGTTTTAGTGTCGTAGCATAACAAACACAAGAGAATCCTGAGCACCATGGACATGCGGAGTGGAGTTGATACTCGGTCCTTTCTTCTGTTCCAGCTCAGATGACCGTGTAGATGTGGAAGGAAAATCTGCACCCAGTATGCCCAGAATGCAGTGGCAGCTGAAGTCTAATAGGGCTCCCTTCCTGTGGCCTCCAGGCTACCAATAGTGACAAAGATTTCTGCCCAGCAAACAGGATTGAACTCCTACCAAGCTCCCCTGTGCTTCTGCCTCTTGGATAAGATCATCTTGGTTGCAGTGGTTTTCTACTGAAGACAATAGAATATTCTCAGGCACAGTTAGTACCATAGATTCCCTATAATAACTATAACAATGGAGCTTTTAGCTGTTAGTGTTAGCTGTAATGCTTCACAGGTCTGGCAGCGGCAGCATAGCATAAAGGCTTTGAATGATAAAGAAGGCATCTCCCTTGTGAACAGACACCATGCCAGCATTTTCCATACGGTGCTTCATTCCAAGCCTCTCTTAGAAGATGGCTCAATTTTTATGGTGGACCTGGCCTTTCAGAGATGTAGCAGTCCATAGTCTCAGAAATTCTGGAAACTACTACCAGGTTCTGCCCTTGGCCGCCCTTACTCAGGGTATCCACCATGCTGTGTGCCTGCAGTTTGTTTAACTCCTAGTTCCATGAGTGTTGGTGAATAGATGGTTTTTGAGTAAGTGAATTAGTTCCCAGTGAGAAATTACCACCTTTCCCCTCCAGCCATCACGTCAGGAGAACCTATAGGGCCCTTAAGGAGAATGTTCACTATCCTAGTTGTGTGCAATTACTAGTCATGAACTCTCAACCTGGAGGAGCCTGTGATCATAAAACACAAAGCCACCTTAAAGGAGGGAAAGGATTTGTAGATTTTGGTTCATGAGTGTTTATGAAAAATATTGTCACTCATGAGAATCTAGCCTAATCACCTAAACGTAGACTCTCACACAGGCCTGCACACTACTGGTAGGCAGACAGATACCGGTTTTCCTGCCTGGTAAAAGAGGGTGAGCTGTGCCTTGTTTCTTATGATGGAGGTCGTCATGAACCTTCTTTCCTGATTCCTCCTCTCATCCAAACAGGGGAGCCCCATGGCCCCTTTCTCTATAGGTATAGTAAGCCAGAACTCTGTTAGTGGACCCCTTGAAGGCTTTAAAATCTGTAGTGCTAGTGAAAAAGAAACAGAAATACTGGTTGATTAAAAAGTAGTTCAATAAGATACAGCCTCTCCACTAGTGGATTTTTTTTTCTTTAAAGAGATCTTTTTACTCTGATATAGAAAGGTCTCCTAGTACAGTTATTCACTGATTAACAACTGTAGTTGTATGTGTGTAATCAGTATCCTTTGTGTAAATGCATAATAGACTGTTTTAAAGGCAAAAGATTTATAAGATCTGAAGAGAAACGGAGAATGCATAATAAACTGTAAAAGAAAGCATAAATCGTAAATGCATGAAATCTTTTAGGAATAAAACAGAAGTATTTCTTCCAGAAAGGCATATGGAGAAGATAGGACATTCTGTTTCTGCCATTTTCTACTCCTTGATTTTTCTTGTTAGGAAATTCTACGTCTTTATTGATGATGATGATGATGATGATGATATTTTTTTGATAATAGGGATTGAACCCAGGGGTGCTTTTCCAATGAGCTACATCTCCAGCCCTTTTTATTTTTTATCTTGAGACAGGGTCTCACTAACTTGCCATCCTCCTGCCTCAGCCTCCTAAATCACTGCGCCACCACACCCAGCCATCTTTTTATTTGTATCAGTTCAACTTGGGTTTGTGGGATTTTAACTAACCAGTCTTTTATTTTGTGCCTAATTTTCAATATTGTATTATTATCTTTTTTATTTTTCAAAGTTAAATGTATTTTTTCATATCTGTGTGTTCTTAGGTTACACAGAATGACATCAATTGAAAGAGAAGAAAAGGAAAAAGTAAAAAAAAAAGAGAAAAAACAAGAAGAGGAAGAAACAATGCAGCAAGCTACGTGGGTGAAATACACTTTTCCAGTTAAACATCAGGTAATTTTTCCTATGGTCTTTTTTTTTTTTTAAAGAGAGAAGGACAGTGAGAGAGAGAGACAGAGAAAATCAATTTTTATTGAGTTTTTCACATGGCTTTCATTGCTCTAACACTTAGTTGTGTATGTGGGTGCTGGGGTTTGAACCTGTGTACTTGTGCATGTCGGGCAAGCGCCGTAACCGCCGAGCCACCGCTCCAGCCCCTCCTATGATCTTTTTAAGCAGTGTTAGCCATTTTTGAGACTTTTATTTTATGACTTTGAATACCTTACCGTTTTTGTTTTACTTATCATATAATCTTTTAATTAGTGCAGTTGGGAGGAAGTATATACCTTTCTGGTAGTTTTATAAGCATAGGTTCCTTTTACTCTAGAATATAGGGAGTGTTTGAGACCAATTTGTTGAAATTGTTATAAAACTACAGCTTTGTTAAATTTTACATTTCAAAAAGTAGTACTGAGTTCTTTCATAAATGTCTGATTCCTCATGAAAGTTAAGTTGATTAATGAATTTTGTTTGCCTGATTCTTACTCTTGTCAGTGTGTAATACCACACGTGCTTTATAAGCCTGTTGTTTAATTAACTTGTTTTCATTTATACCAGGTCTGGAAACAAAAAGGAGAGGAGTATAGAGTAACAGGGTATGGTGGCTGGAGCTGGATTAGTAAAACTCACGTTTATAGGTTTGTTCCTAAATTACCTGGCAATACTAATGTGAATTACAGGAAGTCATTAGAAGGAAGTAAGTAATTGAGTATTTTAATAGTTATGTTTAATATGAAATATTTAAAATGTTTCATTTTGTACTAGTAAAAATTATAATTTTATCTGCATAACCATTTGATTTGTATTATTTTCTTATAAACTCGTAGTATACTGATCATATTTTGAATAAATGCATTTTTCTGAAATTTTTAATAGTATTCATCAGTTATTGTTGTCATTTACTAATTATAAATGCTTAAATTTTAAAATTACTTAATGTTCATAACATTTGATATCTAGAAACAATTTCAGTTAAATGTGATTTTTAAAAGTTTTTTTTAAAGCTGCAGCCACCTTATTACAGTATTGCTTTTCAAAATGTTAAATTCAATACTGATTGACTTCTTGAGGTGTCGCGTAACCGGTAACCTCAGCATTATTGCACATAACAAATGTAGAAAGGAAGTGATAGAGTCTCCCATCACAGTCTTAAATGAACTGTTGATTCTGGTTACTTCTGGATAACACTTTAGCATTTAGAATCAGAGAGTTCTACAGGTGGACTGCTCGTTTCGGAGACCTACATGACGTACCGAGTGAGCGTTTGCACAGGTGGGGAGGGGCAGGTAGACCCCTGACCAAACCTGTGGCTCTTGGCTTCTGTAGCCCATCTTGCTATCTGGCACGAAGGCTCTTTGTTACCTAAGTGATTTTCAGCAGCCACTGTGTTAACTATGCGATGTAATTTATTCATTTATGCTGTGAGTTGTTCTTTCCTGTGAAATCTATATGTAGTGTCCGATAGTGTGTACCGAGTTGGTTGCTTTAGCTTCTTTTTGTGAATGGCTCTCATGAAACCTGTACTGACTGGTAGGTTTGTGCTATTAGCAGTTGCTCAATGAATAATTCTATTTGGGAAATAGCAGCAGTTTATACTCAATTCTACTATTATCAAATTATATCCATTATAATAAATTCCAGCATATCATTGTAAGGTTCTTGTTTTACTATTTTGTTGGTCCAGTTCTCCCCTTAGAACTGAAAATAATAGCACTTTAGTTATATCTGAACTGGTTTGACAAGCGTAGTAAAATACAAATGATTAGTGTACAGGTTATTTATGCTTTTGCAGATTTATTTTATATCTACTTTTTTTTGTACAAGGTTTCTAATATTCATATACCAGACTTTTCTTTATCTACCAAGTTGATTTCTTTCTATTCTTTTCTCTTCTCTTCTCTTCCTTCCTTCCTTCCTTTCTTTTTTCTTTTTTTTTTTTTTTTTTTTTTTTTTTTTTTTTTTTTTTTTTTTTTTTTTTTTTTTTTTTTTTTTTTTTTTTTTTTTTTTTTTTTTTTTTTTTTTTTTTTTTTTTTTTTTTTTTTTTTTTTTTTTTT
>PVKS010000858.1:0-97731 GCA_004027875.1 Aplodontia rufa | reverse complement strand
TCAAATTGGTGTTTTTGAACCTTTCTTCCCAAGTGGTGGTAAGGAAGAAAGCAGCAGTGCACATTGTCCCTGGCTCTGCGCTTAACTGCAAAATAGGAATCACAGTAACCACCAATTAATAATGGCAGAGCTACCAGTTGCTGTAATAATGACTAACTGAGTCTGATTGGGTGATGGAGGTACATTTATGTTGAAAAATAGAAATGCAATTTGGGAAACTTGACTTGGCCCCAGAAGACCAAACTATTAGAAATATTTGATTTTTATCTTTGACCTCTGGTATCACTTTAAAACTGGGCATTTGTATTGCACAACAGTTTTAATCTTCAGTAAAGATTAGGTTTGTGATATTCTTTATGTCAAGAAGACTTTTTTTTTTTAATGTTATGGATATGGAACCCAGGACCTCACATATGCCAGGCTCAACTGTGCACTGCACTGGCAGTTCACAAAGATGTTAATGCAGGAAAGATTCCCAGCATTGTTTAGTGGTCTGCTTTAAATAGCAGGGTCCTTACGGCTTGTTAATGGGGTTCCGGTAGGTTTCGCTTGTGCAAGCTTTGAACAGCTTGAGTGTAAGAAAGTAAAATATGCCTTCAACTTTTCTTTTTTCATCTGCTTTTAGTTTTTCTGACACTTAGTTGTATATGTGGTGCTGGGCTTCAAACCCGGGTCCTCACACATGCTAGGCAGGCGCTCCAATTGTCCAGCTCCTTTCTTCAGCTTTTGTTTTATCTTAATGAAATATAACTTACTGGAAAATACTTGATCATTTTTATTAAACTAGATATATTAAAGTAAAATTCTGATCATAATTGTAACTGACATAAAAGTGGTTCTGTTTAGCCAAAATTAGTATGGATGAAAATATGGATGAATCAGATAAAAGGAAAAGTCCACGAAGTCCAAAAAAAATAAAAGCAGAGCCGGATTCTGAGAAAGCTGAAGTAAAAGATGCAGATGCTACAACAGGAACAGACCAAAGTGAAATGGATATCTCAAAGATTACTGAAAAGAAGGACCAAGGTAAGGAGAGGCCAATGTGGCAGCAGCCTGGGTGTGGGCAGTGCAGGGCTCAGGTTCACACCTCTGCGTGCCATTTTTATGGCTTACAGCTCCTCCACTTAAAGTGTGAATTCAGCGTTTTAGTGTATTTCCAAAGTAGTTCAACCATTCCCACATCAATTTGAGAACATTTTCATCACCTGGAAGCGAAGTCTCGTACTCATTAGCAGTCATTTCTCAGGCCTTCCCCAGATACCCCCAGCCCAACAGTCTGTCTGTTTCTGTGGATCTGCCTGTTTTGGACATTTCATTTAAATGGAATCAGATGATGTATTTTTCTTTATGACTGGCTTCTTTCACTTTGCATAATGTTTTCAAGGTTTGTCCATATTGTAGTATATTTCAGTACCTCATTTCCAAATAAATATTATAGTTTTAGGCCACATTTTGTTTACCCAGTAATCTGTTGATTGGTTTCTGGGCTGTTTCCACTTTTTAGCTCTTATGAATAGTGCTGCTGTGAACATTTGTGTAGAAGGTTTTTTTGTTTTTTGCTTTTTTTGTTGTTGTTTTTGTGTTTTTTTTTTTTTGGTAGGCACCGATTTTCACTCCTCAATTCCACTGGGAGTGGAATTGCTGAATTATATGGTAACTTCATGTTTAACCCTTGGAAAATTTACATTGTCTTTTGTTAAAAAAGATAGTTTTTTAAAAAAAATTTATGAGCTGGACAGTGCATGTGCCTAAAGATATTTTATATAACATAAAAGACAGTACAAAATTTTATACTAGTGTATACAATAGCCTGTCACATACTAAATAATTTTTCATTATAGCATTCCATCATTTTCAGATTCTAAGAATCAGAATATTTTATGTGTTTTTTAACCTTTTAAAAGTTTATAAAGTGTAGCCCTTTCCATGACCTGTTTTAATCACATATCAAGAACTTTGAAATATGTACTTCTTTTTAAGTCCTAATGTGAAAAGAAGAAAAATAGGCACTTTTAAAAATAGTGTTCTCATGAATTCCTCATGTTAGAGAAGAAATTACACTTATATACGTGTCTTTATTTCACAGATGTAAAAGAACTTTTAGATTCTGACACTGATAAATCCTTCAAGGAAGAACCAATGGAAATAGATGATGATGTGAAAACAGAGTCCCATATAAATTGTCAGGAAAGTTCTCAAGTAGATGTGGTCAATGTCAGTGAGGGTTTTCATCTAAGGACTAGTTACAAAAAGAAAATAAAATCATCCAAACTGGATGGACTTCTTGAAAGGAGAATTAAACAGTTTACACTGGAAGAAAAGCAGCGCCATGAAAAAATGAAGTTGGAGGGTGGAATGAAGGGGACAGGAAAGTCTTCTCCAAGTTCTTTGAAAAATCTTTCTGATTCACCAGTAATGACAAAAGTGATAGAAGGGTGTCATAGTGACCTTCTTACACAAGAACAAAGCCCCAGTGTGGGTAATGATAAATCAGAGGACTTGATTCAGGGGTGTTCACAAAGTGATTCTTCAATTCTTGGAATCAGTGATTCTAGTCTTACCATGGACAAACTGTATCCAAAAGATCAAGTGTTAGATGATGTTTCCATTCACAGTGCGGGGATGAACTATCACAAACAAAATTCTGTTGAAAATGACATAGGTGAGAGTGCCTCTGAATCTGCCAGTAGAGGCCAGGAACTCAGTAAGATTAAAACAAAAGGAAGTGAGTTTTTCATCGACAACTCTAAACCAGCCAGTACAGGTGATATTGGTACTTTGATCTATAAGAACAAACAACCACTCGTAGAGGAGGATAATGACACCATTGTTTCTTCTTCTAAGAATGCTCTACTTCCATCAGTAACTAAAAGTACCAGTGCTAGAGATGCTCCATCTCTGTCAAAAGCCCCAGACTTTGATGGAAAACTGGGCTTTGACTCCGAATATAACAACACTTTGGAAAATAGTTCTGATACTATGTCTGTTCAAGATGGCAGTGAAGAAGATATGATAGTTCAGAACAGCAATGAAAATAGTTCTGAACAGTATATAGCTCCAGAGCAAGGCACTGAAAGCTCCAAGTCATTGAAATGTGAGTTTGTTTCTGGTAAGTCCCCTGGAAACTGTGGTGACAGGCTACCGAGTAAGGCAGCTGAAACAAATGGTGAAAAGCCAAGCCAGCAGCACAAGTTAGAGGAGAGGCCAGTCAATAAGTGTGTTGACAAAGGAAGTCTGAAAAATATCCCTGACAAAAGGAATAATGAAAATCGAGAATCTGCAAAGAAAAGCCAGAAAGCAAGTACATTTCAAATAAATGGAAAAGATAATAAACCTAAAGCATATTTGAAAGGTGACTGCTTGAAAGAAAGCTCTGAAAGTAAAGTGATAAGTGGTAATGTTGAACCAAAGGTTAATAATATAAATAGAATAATCCCTGAAAATGATATAAAGCCATTGACTGTAAAGCAGTGTGCTGTAAAGCCATTCATTAATGGTGATGTTATCATGGAAGATTTTAATGAAAAAAACAGTTCAGATACAAAGTCTGTATTGAGTTCTACAGCTAGTGCAGGCAGTTACCGGGGTAGCCTCGAGGTGCTGCCATCAACCAAAGAGTCTGACAGTACAGCCCCAACCACCCCTCCGCCATCTTGTCCAGGAAGCAGTTCATTTAATCAAGTAGAAGATATGGAAATTGAAGCTTCAGAAGTTAAGAAAGTCACTCCATCACCTGGCACATCTGAAGAGGAATCTAACCTCAGTAATGATTTTATTGATGAAAATGGTCTGCCCGCTAGCAAAGATGAGAATGTCAACGGAGACTCTCAAAGAAAAACAGTCATCACAGAAGTCACCACAATGACATCCACAGTAGCCACAGAGTCAAAAACCGTAATCAAGGTAGCAAAAGGCGATAAGCAGACTGTGGTCTCTTCCACAGAAAACTGTGCCAAATCCACTGTCACAACTACCACTACGACCGTAACAAAGCTGTCCACACCCTCCACCGGCAACAGTGTAGACATCATCTCTGTAAAGGAGCAAAGCAAAACCGTGGTCACCACAACAGTGACAGACTCACTGACCACAGCGGGAGGCACACTGGTAACGTCTATGACCGTGAGCAAAGAGTATTCCACAAGAGACAAAGTGAAACTGATGAAATTTTCAAGACCGAAGAAGACTCGCTCAGGTACAGCTCTGCCGTCCTACAGAAAGTTTGTTACCAAAAGCAGCAAGAAGAGCATATTTGTTTTGCCTAATGATGACTTAAAGCAGTTGGCGAGAAAAGGAGGAATCCGAGAAGTCCCTTATTTTAATTATAATGCCAAACCTGCCTTGGATATCTGGCCATATCCTTCTCCTAGACCAACCTTTGGTATCACGTGGAGGTATGTGTTTTAGAATGTATTTGGGGGAGGGAGAAAGGTTTGAAAGAATTATCTCATGATAATAAATGAGATAATAAAAGACGGGGAAGTATCTATATAATGGCCAAAGGTAGTAACTGGAAATAAAAAATAGGAAGCTTCCAACTCAGCCAGCTTAGGTAGGTAATGACATTTACTTAGGAGAACAATGTTTGAAGACTAAAAATGTAAGGGAATTCTTTAAAGTGACTTTCAGTTTTGACTCTGACAAGACAAAAAGAACATGTTAAACCTGATTGTTTTTGTGTCTAACTTCCCAAGTTATTCCCATATTGTTTGCTCTGGAATCAAGGTAACCACAGATTGGATAATCGCCACCTTCCTGGAATGTTGGTATTATGTTTCTATTAGATGATTCATAAAAACATAAGACATAAGAAAACCTGCCTGTAAATTTCATGAAGTTCATCATAGCGTGGAAGTCTTCTTAATGTGATTTATTTGCATGATAAATGTTCTGCAGTTCTCTGTTATTTGTATGAGGAAAAGTGCACCCTAATGTTCCTTAGGAAAGTTGTGAAAACCAGAAATTGTTCAAAGTTTAAAAACATCTGGGTGCTTCAGGTTTTGGGGACAATACATGGTGGTATTGGCAGTTATAAAATCATGTCATTTCTATATTGGGAAACGATCTTAGGAATTCTTTTGTAGATGTGCGGTGATTTGTCTCTGACTACAGAGGGATGGAATTAGGAATAGAATGGTGCCTGGTTTTCCTAAATCCCAGCCTAATATTTTTTCTGCTGTGTCACATTTCACATATTTGTCCTTGCATTTTCCTTTTCCATGTCTTTGTTTCTTATCTTTTCGCTCTTATAATTGAAAAGGATGGAACATAAACATCGAAAGCGTAAGAGTTTGGGAAACATGCTTAGAAATAGGATCAGTCTTAGTTGCTGTTAGATTTTGCTAGATTCTTGAGAATATTGTTTCAGCAAGTTAGTAAGCAGATTTCATGTCTCTTTAAATTCCATTTCTGTGTCTTTTAATGTTTCCAGTTTCTTTAAGTTAAAATTACACTTATTTGTGTCCTTTACATTACAAGCAACTAGTATCAAAAAGACGAAAAAGTAGTGTAAGTAAGTGTTCTCTATAAAGGAATTAATTTACTAATACTACCAGTCATAGTTGTATGACCAAGTTTTTTATAACTCATCTTTTGATTTGAAATAAAATATCATCACTCCATTACACATTCAATAGAGACAGCTGAAAAGTACAATTTCTCTGCAGGGCCTGCAATGAAGGATTTGCAGAATCCTGCAGGGAATCAAGGAACTCTTCATTACAGTTCATGGATTTGTAGGATTACTCTGCACTTTTCTGCTTTCTTCATTGAGAGCGGTCCCAAAATGTATCCTTGACTGTCCTGCAGGTAACTTCTTTCCCACTGGAAAAGTTACTGTGTACAAATACTTTAATTTAATTAAAATGACCTGGCAGTTGCAGAGGCTGGCCTTTCTGCTCTTTTCTATGCTGGAATGGAAGGTAGGCTCAACTGGGAAGCACTTTTCTCTGAACTCTCAAGGAGAAACAGTCACCAGTCCTAATCCTGTGGTGCTCAGGGGCCTTCTCTGCACAGCTGGGTTTCAGGAGCCTGATATTACGTTTTGATATGCATTGTGATGCAGTTTGTATCTGTGTAGTTGATTTATTGTTTTTTAATAAAAAGAAATATCTTTCTGTACATTTCTGATAAATAATTGCCTGCAAATATATGCTAACATCTTAATTTGATGCAGTGGGGACAAAAATAATAATCCCTTCTGTCTGTTAGAGGCACGGGTACATATGTAAGTTATTCCTGACTTCAGAATGCATTCTTTAAAACATTGCTTTTAAATCCACGCATGTGAAGTGAAGTTTTATACTAACACTTAGATCGAATGTTTGTTGCTTAGAGTAGGAGCTAAGAATACCAATGTATGATATTTATTCAATGCTAAGGCCGAACACTAGGAAAAAGGAAGACACGTCTCATAGATGCTATAGCACCTCTTCCCCCTCCACACTGTCCATTTCCTCACACCCTTTCCCCCAGGTCCTGGCTTTGTTTGATTGTCACTTTGAACTGGTAGTTGTCCTCCAGTGCTGCTAGTACATCCTAAAAATGCCAGTCTATGTGAGTGTTCTGAGTGAGTTCAGGAACTTGCTGACCACTGCAGGAAAGGGAGGAAAACCTCTATTTCCTATCGATCGTTCCTGTGAGCAGTGCTTCCCTTTACAACCTGTGCAGTATTGGAGGCCTTAATGCATTATCTTTTCAAGCTCTTCTTTAAACCTTCAGTCTAGTTCAGCACATTCTGGTCTCTGCCTTTCTCTTCCATGACAGTGTCACCTCTTTATGCCTCTCACCCTCTCCCGCTATAGCAGACTTAGATGTGGTGTCTGGGAGGAAGTACGTGCTCTTGCCCTCTTTCCTCCTTAACATTATATATGCCCCTTGCCTTCAGTCAGCCACCCCCATACTTATCCTTTGAGAAGACGGCAAGCCACTGATCTTCTCTGAGCCCAGTCAGATGTCCCTCCCTTTTGTTTTCCTCTCTCCAGCTCCTTGAGAACACAGAGACGAATGAGCATTCACTTCTATGTCACCAGCTTATTTCACGTAGTCCAACACACAGAAGACACACTCAATCTTTTTTTTTTTTTTTTGTTAACTTTTCATTCTGGGGATCGAATCCTGGCCCTGCCATGTGCAAGGCAAGTGCTCTACCACAGAGCTACATCAATTATTTTTTGAATGAGGGAATGAACAAGTAGGCAGAGAATCCATGAGGTGGTTCTCTCCTGCTGTTATATCCATTTTAAAATAGGGATGCTTTTAAGTTTTATTTGGCCACAGAGAGTGAGAAATAGAAGAGTGAATGAGAATGAATTTTCCTTTCTATAGAAGTGTTCATTTGCAGGAGGTGGAGCAGTAGGTCAGCAGTTGGCTCGCATGCCAAGCCTGGCATGCGTGAGGACCCAGGTTCAAATCCCAGCACCACATACACAACTAACTGTGTCAGAGAATCAAAGGCCAGATGGAAAGATAAATAAAATTGGTTCTCTCTCTTTTTCCCTCTCCCTCCCTCCCTCTGTCCCTCTCTCTGGAAAAAAAAATAAATTGTTTGCTTTCTCCCATGAGAACAGAATTTAGCCATTTCTGTAGGGTGTGGTCTGAGAGTGACAGACATTTTTTCCCCCTCTCAGGACTTCCCTGCACTAGTTAACATTTCCCTGAGGAAGTAAGAGTTGATCTGTCTAGGTTAGAAGATTCACAGGGCGATAACATCATGAAGCAAATGATAAGATTTGCAAGCAGAGATGGGAAGTTAGGAAGCTGCTGCAGCTTTTTAGCTAGAACTTTCCCTTTCCTATAATGGTTCGTTTTTCCAATTAATGCTAGCAGTAGAAAGCTTTGCCTTTCCTATGCAGAGTTGCCTCAAGATTCACTGTCTACCTCTGTTAGTAGAAGGAAAATGTTTTTATTTTATAGGCTTCCTCTACACTGTATTCAACCAGTATATTCATTTACATAGTGTGAAGATGTCAACAAAGTATTTGATTGAAAGTATTTGATTATCCAAAGATCCTGATGGAGAATTGACCACCCAGGGCTGCTTTAACACATTTCATGGTGAATTACATTGTAGAGCATAATCTGCATTGTAACTGAGCAATTTCGTTTTGAAATATGTCTGCATTAGTATTTTTTAAAGGTTATAAAAATATTCAGCGATGCCATTCACAGTGTTTAAGGGACAGTATGAATACAGATTCCTGTTTTTTCTGATTAGTAACTAATGCAGTGTTGTTCTTTTCATTATGTAGTTTTAGTATTTCTTGTGGGATTCCCCAGCTGCACTTACATTGTTCAGATGCTATGAGCATTTGCAGTGTTCATCATAAAGTAGTTCGTGTTTTGAAGAATCACTATTGGAATACAAAATTTTCTTTCTATTTGGGAAGGTCTTACTAGATTTCCAAAGGGTTTTTAGTTCTGTATTGGTTTTCTTTTTTGTTTTAATTAAGGAAGATTTTATTTTTCATTATAGTTTTACATATTGAAGGGATTTGTTGTTATTAGATTTACAAAGCGTTTTTAATTTTGTATTGCTTTTTGAGAAATTGTGAACATTTTCAGTTTTTTTTTGTTTTAGCAAAAATTAGTCACAGTTTTATCCTGCAAAACTTCCCTATTGCATTTAGTAATAATTACTCATTTTTTTCTATTTACTTCCCTTCATAATTTTTCTAACATTTTAGAATTAGATTAATTTATAAAAAATCTTCATAAATTATTGACATATCAACTTTCCAATGAAACATGCCCTCTTTACATACTTATATAACATTTAAAATTAATGTAGATCCCTTTAAAGTTGTTAGATGCATGTTATGCCTAGGAACAAAAAGTTGTTCTTTTAAGGGATATATAAAGTCCTTTAAAACCTTATTATAGATACTGAAGCCATATTAAGGATGAGAAGCTCTCCTTCAGTTTGTGGAGAGAGAGGAGTGTGTGTGTATGTTGGTGTCTGTGTATATATATGTAGTTTTACTTGGGTTGTTCTTTCAGGTATAGACTTCAGACTGTGAAGTCCTTAGCTGGAGTGAGCCTGATGTTACGGTTACTGTGGGCCAGTTTGAGATGGGATGACATGGCGGCCAAGGCACCCCCAGGAGGAGGGACTACACGAACAGGTAAAGGGGTTTGATTGTCTTAAGTTCAAAAGGTAAAAATCACTTAACCATTCACTTAATTTTAAGCATCTCTGTTTTTTATAAAGATAGTTTTGCTTAAGTTTGGCACTTGCCATAAATTCCAGAGGCTGGGAAGAGGGTTCAGGTTGTGAGATGAGTCACCATAGGTGAACCATTCTAAATTTCAAAATGATATTTATTATTTTGGTGTGTAAGTCATTTAAATTGAGACTTATGGAACCCTGTGCTTTTTGCTTTGGTCCCAGGGTTTTATTATTCTGACTAAGCATTACTCCTGTTGCTAAGCTTCACCCAAACAACAATTTAAAAATTCTCCATATGAGGCTAGAGCAAAACCTAGGCTTGGGTGTAAAGTTGTCAGACTCGTTTGTTAGACCCAGCAAAGGCATAGCAACATAATCTAGGGGAACCATAGATATATTGCCCGGGGTTGGGGAGGTAAGCAGGGGGAGGGTGGATAGCGAGGGATCTAGGGAGACAATCAACAGTGTAGCATACTCTTTACCCCCCTGAGAATCCAAATAATACACTTATGCAATCATTCAATTCTGGAAATTCACAATCTAAGCATTTTTATTACTTGTAGGGGCAAAATATAGAAAAATAAAGAGACTGGGGTGTGGGCGATGTAGGGGTAATTCTGATTTAAAAACAAATGGATACCACATTATTACTTCATATGCATTTATGATTGTGTAATAACTCCTTAATAAAAATTTTTAAAAATAAATAAATTTTTTAAAAAAGAAGAAAAGACAGATTCAGCTTTGGATATACTAGTGGTTCATTACTATTTTGTTGAGCTTCTTAAGCTGACGATTTAAATTTAAATTAAAAAAAAAAAAGAAAAGAAATTCTCCATGTCGAAGAATCTCAGTATTATTGCAGTCTATCAGTGATCCTGTAGTCATTAATTAATCAAATGTTTCTGAAAGTTTATTCCACGTGTGTCTTTTTAAAAACAGCAGATGTTGTACCTTTTCAGTCTCTGAATATCTTAGGTGGTTATTAATATTATGTGAATTAAATCACCATAGAAACATCTGAAACTGAAATCACAACAACAGAAATAATTAAGAGGCGAGATGTTGGTCCTTATGGTATTCGTTCTGAGTATTGTATCAGGAAAATAATTTGCCCCATTGGAGTTCCAGAAGCACCTAAAGGTAAGGAATAGAAAAACTTCATTATTTTGTTTCATCTTTTACGACATTTGATGATAATTTTTTCCTTAACTCTTTATTCAGCTTTTGAAAAAGGTATTTTTTTTTTCACATATTAACAGTCCATTAGACACATGTTGATGCCTGCAGGTGTTTTGCACAGGGAGGGTTCAAAGGGCCATAGTAATACCTCATGTAATAAAGATAGGGGTTGTGGCTTGAGACCAGATCATCAGCTCCAGGAAAGGAAGCCACCATTTGGTCGGGATCATTGTCCTGGTACAACATGCAGAGTCTGACATAATGATCTGTGACATAACGATTTGTGGGTTTAACACTTGAGCATTTAATCTGGTGCACAGAATAGATGTAATTTAAGAGAGAGAGTTATTCGGGAAACATGCACACTCCCATAATAGACTCAACATGGAAAATGCGTAGGAGGGGATCTAGCTCTTATTTTCTAAAAAAGCAAAGAAAGAGTTATGGTATTATTTTGTGCTAATGTGCTGCAAAGAAGAAAGATTAATAGATGGTCCAGATTGTAAATCTATATAAGTAGACAAAAATAATTCTGTGTGAACAAGAAATATATTTAGGAAAAATCTATTAAGAAATGTGTGAAAAGAAAATGAGATCTTTAGACTGAAACTTACTTTATAAAAATCGGTTCTACCCAAATGCATGCATTTAATTTTCCAGGAATTTATTAAATTAGCATGAAAAGTTCATCTTGATATTATATAAATTACAAGAGTGGCCTTTTTGAAAGAACACTGTAAAGGCAGAGCACCTGTGCTAGCAGACGATGAAATATTATCATAATGAAGGCAGCATTGTTGGGGCTGGAGCAGCGCTGAGCAGTTAGAGCAGTCGCCTGGAATGTGCACGGACCCAGCTTCGAACACCAGCACCACACACACAACTGTCAGGGGGAACCAAGAAAAAATAAATAAAATTGATTCCTTCTTTCTCACTCTCTCCCTCTCTCTCTTTAAAACAACAAAACAAAAATAGCATTGTCCCTGCACAGAAATAGCTGTGATGCAGACGAGGGGAGACGTCCCTGACAGGTCTTTAATCTTCTTGACCCCATGGCCTTTGGTGCCGTTCACTTTTTTTGTCCTGTTTCACTTTGTACAGTCCAGGTCCCACTGCTATATCATTTTCCTTCTGCTGCTCCCCTGTGATTATACTGCTGCTCTAATCCCTGAACATGTGAGAAAGTTCAGTGGTCAGCCTTCCCTACTTCTTGTTTTTTAAAATCTTACTAAAAGGTTTGATTTGATTTTAGTATTGGGGATTGAACCCCATGGTGCTTTACCACGGAACTATATCTCTAGTCTTTTTTATTTTTTTATTTTGAGACAGTGTTTCACTAAGTTGCCAAGGTTGGCCTCAGATTTGCAATCTTCCTGTATCAGCCTCCCCCAGTCACTGGGATTTTAGGCCTGCACCACCAATACCAGTTTTATTTATTCTTAATAGATTCAAATCTCTTGTTGGATAAATACGGTAAATCCCCCTTCTCAGTCCTGTAATGGGGAAATACACATTGCCTAGTTATGCAAGGCCAGGGCACCAAACCCAACTGAGGAACATGAAGGAAGTTTTATCCACGATGGGTTCTGAAGGATAAATTGGTCTTCGACAGATGTGGGGAGGGGCTAGGAATAGAGTTCCGAGCCTACTTTTTTGGGGTGTGGGATATGGGGTTTAACCTGCAGGCAGTTTACCATTGGACATATTTCCAGCAACCGCTCCTGTTTTCTTATGTTTGAATTTTGAGACAACTTCTCGCTAAGTTGCTTAGGGCCTGGATAAGTAGCTGAGACTGGCCTTGAACTTGCAATCTTTCTGTCTCGGCCTCCTCACCCATTGGGGTTACAGGAATGTACCGCCGTATCCACTAGGCCACCTACTTTTGAAATGAAGTTTGATTGGAGCTCAGCCACACTTACTCAGTTATGCATCGTCTTTGGCTCCTGTCTTGATACAAAGGCATAGTTGAGTAATTGCAGCAGAAACCATCTGGCACTGCATAATCTTATGTATTTACACCATCTGGCCCTTTAAGAAGAAAGTGTTTGCCAACCACTGCTTTTTATGATATGAGAGGTTATGCCAAAAGTGTGTGTGTGTGTGTGTGTGTGTGTGTGTGTGTATGTATATATATTTCTTTTTTTTTTTTTTTTTAAGAGAGAATCAGTTTTACTTATTTTTCCATCTGGCCTTTGTTTCTCCAACATTGGGTTGTGTATATGGTGCTGGGGTTTGAATCTGGGTCCTTACGCATGCAGGCAAGTATTATAACCCCTAAGCCACCACCATTCCAGCCCAGTACTCTATAATTTTAGAAGACATATTACTTAAAATATTCTGATTTCTTTTCCAAAGAAACACCTACACCTCAGCGGAAAGGTCTTCGATCAAGTGCATTGCGACCAAAGAGACCAGAAACACCCAAGCAAACTGGCCCTGTTATTATTGAAACCTGGGTTGCAGAAGAAGAGTTGGAACTATGGGAAATCAGGGCATTTGCAGAGAGGTAAGGAAATGGTCACCACTTTGTCAGGTACTTGAAGATTTTGTCACTTCAGAATCAAAGAACCCACCACCTTGATAGTTTTATTTGATACATCCCTGTTAATTTTATTTCCCTTTTTGATTTTAAGTGCAGTGAAGTGTATTAAGGTTCTATTTCTAATTTTGAATGTGTTGTTCATTTGTTAGTTTGTCTTCATTTTTATTTTTGGTGGAGATAGAAAATGTTTATTTCTTTTTTTTTTTTTTTTTAAGAGAGAAACAACTTTATTTGGTTTTACACATGGCCTTAGTTGCTCCAACACTGTTGTGTACATGGTGCTGGGGTTTGAACCCGGGTCCTCGTGCTTGCCAGGCAAGTGCCGAAACCGCTGAGCCACCGCTCCAGCCCCGAAAATATTTATTTTTAAATCCCCTACCTTTGTATAAAATCAAGGTCCACCAGATTTCTTTTATGTTAGATGCCAGGTTTCTGATGGGGTAGTTTCTGACAAATTGTTCCTTTTTTTTTTTTCTTTTCTTTTTTTCCGGCAGAGTCGAGAAGGAAAAGGCACAAGCAGTCGAGCAGCAGACAAAGGTTAGTAAACGGAAGGTGGCAGAAAACCTCATGCTCAGGTGGAGGTTCCTCTGAAACAGCAGTGGATCACCTGATACAAGCTGATATTTTGGGCCAAATTCATGCACAACAGCAGCACAATGATTATATATTTATGTGCACCTCATATGTTTCTTTATTTTATTATGAAAAAATAATTCTGAGGGTTTGGGGATGTATTTCAGAGGTAGAGTGATTGCCTAGCATGTACAATAGGAGGCCCTGGGCTCAGTCCCCAGAAAGTATAAAGAAGAGAAGAATTTGTGATGACACCAAACTAAGATTTTCCAAATAGTTCACATATTTGGAGGGTGTTGAGATAAATTTCCATTGTTCTTTATAATTACTTGAGTAGTTTCTAGAAATAATTTTTCCTGCAAGATTTCCATCTGGAAAATTTCCGTAGTCCATGAAAAAGGAAACTGTACGAAAACTAAAGTTTTTTGATTATAAGGCTACTAATAATGTCTTAGCTTTTCCATACTGTAAATAATGTAAAGTAGGCATCTGAACATTTGGGACCCTAATAAGAAAAGATGCTTATTTCTTTTGAGATAATATATATTTTAGCTAACTTGAATATATAAAGTGTATGTATATATATATATATATATATTTTTTTTTTTTTTTTTTTTTAAGAGAGAAGGACAGTGAGAGAGACAGAATCACATGATTTTCATTGATCTGACAGTGTACATGGGTGCTGGT
Source organism: Aplodontia rufa (assembly GCA_004027875.1). Lineage (NCBI taxonomy): Eukaryota > Metazoa > Chordata > Mammalia > Rodentia > Aplodontiidae > Aplodontia > Aplodontia rufa. The sequence goes on along the minus strand of PVKS010000858.1, from coordinate 83,578 downwards.
GTTTGAACTCGTGTACTCTCACATGCTGGGCAAACACCGTACCTGCGGAGCCACTGCTCCAGCCCAGATCTATGTCTTTTTATACTTATACTTAACATAGTTATATTTAACTATTTAAAAGTCAGTTAATGGGGCTGGAGTGGTGGCTCAGATTATGGAGCTTGCCTGGCATGTGCAGGGACACGGTTCAAACCCTAGCACCACTTAACACAGTAAAGTATCGAAGTGTCAGAGCAACGAAAACCACATGAGAAATTAAATAAAAAAGTGATTGTTTCTCTCACTTTAAAAAAATAAACAAAATAAAAGTTATTATATAAATCAGTGTATTTGTTTCAAACTATTTTCTCTCACTTTAAAAAAATGTTTTTTTCAAATCCTTATGTATCGGGCTAGAGCAGTGGCTCAGCGGTTCCAGCGCTTGCCTGGCATGCGCAAGGACGCAGGTTCAAACCCCAGCACCACATACACAACAAAGTGCCCAAGCAACAAAGGCCACATGAAAAACTAAATAAAATTTGATTCTGTTGTTTCTCTCTCTCTCTCTTTAACTCTCACTATCCCTCTCTCTTTAAAAAAAAAAAAAAAAAAAAATATATATATATATATATATATATATATCTTTCAATTTAATGTAGATCCTTATCTTCACTTAAATTAAGATGTAAGATAACAGCACATTCTATGAATGTTATCTTTCTTGGGAAGTTTATCCAACATCATAGTTGTCTTTTCATATAGCAGTTGTCTGGTTGTTTTAGTTTTCATTTTATGGATTTATTTTGTTATCTCTACAGTGTAACCCAGTGTATTACATTTTAAAATTTCTGTAAAATGCATATTTCCAAATAGCCAATGCTTCTAGTTTTGAAGGCAGTAACCCCCCGTAAATAACTGTCAGTTATGTGAACTAGCTCTATGGCCTCGGACCAGTTACCCTTCTCGGAGTCTCCATTTCCTCATTTTATTTTTATTTTTATTTTATTTTTTCTAAGAGAAAGAGGGACAGTGGGAGAGAAAGAATTTCAGTTTTATTTAATTTTTCATGTGGCTTTCGTTGCTCCAACACTTTGCTGTGTACGTGGTGCTGGGGTTCGAACCCACGTCCTCACGCATGCCAGGCAAGCGCCATAACCACTGAACCACCACTCCAGCCCCTCAATTTCCTCATCTTAAGGTCACAATATGAATAACCTTTATTGAGGTAATGGGAACATTAAAATAATGAAATAAAATATCTGTCAGCAAATTGGCAATAAATCCCCTTCTTGTTTTTACATGTGTATACTTATACTGTTGAACAATATCAGCACTCTGTAATGAGATACATGATTTATCTTTAATCCTAGATTTTAAAGATGAGATTATACCACTCTATATAGTTTAAAGTATCTTTCTGTAAAATTCCTTGAACTGAATAGTATGAGAAGTCGAGAAAAAGTTGTTTTATCATTTTTGTGTTGGTTGATTGCAGGTTCGCCAGCTTGAAAAATATTAAACGTTAGCTGTTATGATTGGAGAACTGACACACTGTCGTAAAACTGAAACATTTCGTAGCTCCCATCATTGGTCCTTTGCTCTAAATTTCACTGCTAAGTAACAAGGTGTTCCTGTTTCCACTAAGATTACTCACATCTCCTTTATTTTAATTCTGAAAGTTTGGATATTTACATAGGCTGGAAAAATTTGAACATATAAAATTTTCTGTTATGAACCCCTTAGTACTTGATATGTGTGTTACAAAGCCACAAAAATATTGCCTTATCCAGAAATTAAAAATCAAGACAGAATTTACATGGGCATATTTTAAGAAGTAAAATTATCTTAGAAATTTAGTGCAGTTTCTCAGGATAAAAAAATTATGGCTGAACTTTTTGCAAATTGGAATTGCTTTTATTTAGAGCTATTTTGATTCATGTTTTTCTCCCTGACTCTTAGAAACGATTGGAGCAGCAGAAGCCTACAGTCATTGCAGCTTCTACTACTTCCCCAGCAAGCAATACAACCAGTGCCATCTCTCCAGCTCAGAAAGTGATGGTGGCCCCCATAAGTGGCTCTGTTACCCCAGGAACTAAAATGGTATTAGCTACTAAAGTTGGATCTCCAGCTACAGTCACATTCCAGCAAAACAAGAACTTCCATCAAACCTTTGCTACATGGGTTAAGCAAGGCCAGTCAAATTCAGGTATACAGCTATAATAAAATCAAACATTGCTTTCATTCAGGAAAAAGCATTTTCAGTCATTTGCCTACTAAAATGAAACTTTTTTTAAAAAAATTGTTTTTCTTCTTCAACTGGTTGAACAAACTAGCTGGTTTGTTACAGATAATTTTCATTCATATTACATTAGCAAAGTTCCATTCTTACATTATTTCACTTTCAACATCTACAGTCTTCACTTTGAGTGGAGAGGAATGTTTTATTAAAAATACAAGATAAGCCACATTTCATGCATTGGTGCTCTTCCTAAAGTCACTACGTTGCTGGTTATTTTAAATCTAAAGCTTATTAAATGTCTTATACCCCATTAGCCACCAGCACAGCTGCCACATCTGCTACAACCATTGCCAGCACAGGTCAGACGTTCCAAATTACAGGCAATCCAGTCACTATGGCAGGAAAAGTAATTACCAAACTGCCACTGCCCGCAAACAGCAAGATTGTCGCTGTAAATGTGCCCGCCACACAAGGAGGTAAGGGAAATGTGAAGAGTCGTAGTTCACATTTGCCAGATCATACTGTTGCCATTACCCTTCATTTCCTTTTCACTGATTTCAGTCCTCGGATCTCACATTTTATGTAGCCCACTATAAAACCCTGCCACACATAGTTTCTCCTCAGAAACAGAGCAGCGCTCAATGCTTTCTGTAAAGTGGCAACCGTTAATTACTTCTTCATCTTTTTTTAAGGCGTTGTTCAAGTGCAGCAGAAAGTCCTGGGTATCATTCCATCGAGTACAGGTACAAGCCAGCAAACCTTTACTTCATTCCAGCCCAGGACAGCAACAGTCACAATTAGGCCTAACACCTCAGGCTCTGGCGGAACCACCAGCACATCGCAAGTAAGGGTTCTTCACAGCTCATTAGGTTGGGAAGCTTCCAGTGTTCAGAATGGCCTTTTCACACGAGTATAGCTGATTTTCCTTGGCTTTTAATCTGTCACAAAGTAATTTATTAAAATTCCATTTATTTTTGATAAATAAAGGTGATACTTGAAGTGTTACCGTTTAACATTTGCTAATAGTACATTGGAATAGTTTACCAATAATAATATAATTACTTCCAAGATTTTACAAAGAAAATTGGCATAAATTAACAGCACTGGACCTCCCCTCTCTCTTCAAAGAAACATGCTGTGCAGCTTTCCTGAGAGATACAAAAACAGGCTGGGCACTGTAACTCCTTGATTCTGAGCTTTTATGTGTACAAACAGGAAACTTCATTTCTTTGGTACTAGTATCATGGAAAAGGCTTGAAGTTTTGCATACTTAAAAATGTTCTGTCTGTAACTATAAAATGGAAATAGTGTGCTATGTAATCTCCCTTTTAAACTATGAAAGAAATGTTAGTTTCTCATCTTATTCTTATATTTTCTGAATTATAGATAGAGACTGGAGTTTAGATAAATAGGACTCAACATTTTCCTGTGAACAAGTTACAGAGCAGAGTCTTGCTGGTACTTTGTCCCTCCTTTTCATCTGTAGGCTGTTTGTAGTATCAGTGGCAAGGAATTATATATGATCTTCTTTAAATTAAATTAAATTTTCTCTCTTTAAAATTTCATCTTTATTCCAGTGCTTACTATGATTAAAATGCAGTGTCCAAGAGCCTCTGTCATTTCTGTAGACATGTTTATCAATATAGAGTGTTTAAAGATCTTGTGTTGTAAGTCCATCGTGCTTTAATAATTTAAAAACATTTTAATTAATTGTCCTTTGTGTCATTTATAGGTAATCACAGGGCCTCAGATCCGCCCTGGTATGACGGTGATTAGAACACCACTCCAACAGTCAACACTAGGAAAGGCAATTATTCGAACGCCTGTGATGGTACAGCCAGGTATTCATCCATCCAGTATTATTCTTGTACATCTAAGCAACCGCCCTAGGAAGTCTGTAATACACTGTATCTGGAAGTCTGCATATTAGAAAATGCCAATTTGAATTAATACCTGAAAGTGTACTAAATTTTGAATCCATTGTGAGATGCATCTATCGTAGATAAACTTTTATTTCAATCTTGGCCTTGCCAGTAACAAGAAAATAGGTTCAAATATGCTTAACAAAAATGTGAAAGAAACCTCTTAGGACTGGACTATGTAGGTTAAAACTCACTGAAGTAAAGAAAGTGCACTAAAGTTTGTATGGCAAAAAAGGAGAGAGAAAATCAAGAAACAGCTAAGAAACAAAAAACAGCATGAAACAAATTTATAAAGTCAGCGTTCCAGGCCTTCATTTTTCAGTTAATGTAAATGGCTTTAAACTGCCATACTAAAAGTTGAAGTCTGTTACGATTGAGTAAAAAATAACCTAAAAAAACACGCCTATACATTTATGAGAAATATACCTAAAATCAAATTTCCAGAAAATGTACAAAATAAAAAGATGGGCAAAGACATACAACAGGAAGGCCAAAGAAAGAAAGAAGGAATGAACAAGCCCTTCATAAAATTCAGTGTTAACAGAAAGGAAAAAATCAAGCAATTATGACAAAGAATCTTATTTTATATTTGCTTAAAGATAAAGATTGCCAACAAAGCTGTAGCTTGAGTCCTTGTGAATACACTAAGTTATATGTATCAAAACTGTTTGAAATCAAGGAGGCACCAGCCAGAGCATGGTAGACCACAAAACACTGTGTATCAACTTTTGTCCCTTCACGAATGCACATAAATGTATATTCATTTTAAGTATTAATTGTCTATTCCATGGAAAAATGGTTTTAAGCCACAAATAAATTCCCAAAAGTAGAAATCTGTAAAGATCATGTTTTTGGTAATAAAGCTAGATATTAAGTATATACTTAAAGTATACTTAAAATTAATATTAAGGTATAACTTTTATTAGCTTGGGAATTTTTCAAAACCTGTAAGAAACCCTTCAGTTGTAGAAACATCAAATATGTAATTATAATTGATCAAATAGCAGCTTTAAACCATGACAGAAGCTCAACTCGGAGGAAGGTTGAGTTCATTCATTGTTTGAGTACCTACTCTAGGCAGCTGAACTACATCTCAAGTCTTAATCAGAAGTTATGAAAGTGTAGAAAACAAGTCTTAGAGCAAAGGCTGGAGCAGTGGCTCAGTGGTTACGGCACTTGCCTGGCATGTGCGAGGATGTGGGTTTTTACCTCAGCACCCAAGTACACAACAAAATGTCAGAGCAAAAAGGGCCACATAAAAAACTAAATAAAAGTGATTCTCTCTGTCTCTCTCTCACTGTCCCTGTCTTTAAAAAAAAAGAGAGAGATTGAGAACAAAAGGTAGGGAAATAAAAGCGTAAGTACTGAAAATGAGAATACAGAAAATGCAAAAACATTAAAACAGATCTGTTGCAAGTCTAATCTTGAGAAATGGAAAGAAAATGCCAGTTCACAGAATTAGGAACAAGAAAGTGCAATGAAAATAGAATGAGCTTTTTTAAATCAGAAGAGAATTATGAATAGGTATCATTATGATAAGACTTCCATAATTCTTACTCTCCAAACTTGGGAACCAAATTTCTTTGAATACCAAGGCATCATTAAATACTGTGCTTATAAAATGAAAGTCTCAGTGACTTCATAATCTAGGAAGAAGTTTTGGAAAGTTGCTGCATTTTACCTACAGATAGGAATTCAGAGAACATGATTTCAAGTGAAAAATCCTTTAAAATGGTTAAGAAGCAATTTCCTTATTATAAAACAAAGGAAAGGTACACAAAGTATTTTCTATTTATTTTGCAGATTTGGCACCATTCTAATTTTAAACATAGTAGGGGGGCTTTATTTATTTATTTTTAATAAAAAGCCTTCTGCCAGTGCTTGATGTTACATCCGTATAATCCCAACAATTTGGGAGGCTAAGACAGTAGGACCCTGTGTCAAAATAAAGAGTAAAAAGGACTGGGGATGTGTATCTCATTGGTAGAGTGCTTGCCTAGCATGAGCCATTTTTCCCTTCCCCAGCCCCTACCCTCCTTTCCCTGCTCCCCATCAAAAACCATCTTCTTTGCCTAAGTAGCATTTATCCCAGAAAAGAAAGGATGGTTTTATTATTTCATTTAATGCTTCATAGACAGATGATGAAATTCAGAGTTTATTCTGCTTTGAAACACTTATGAGGCCAGTTACTAAAACAAAACTAATAAGGGGCTGGAGCAGTGGCTCAGCAGTTTCAGCGCTTGCCTGGCAAGCACGAGGACCCGGGTTCAAAGCCCAGCACCACGTACACAACTAAGTGTTGGAGCAACGAAGGCCATGTGAAAAACTCAATAAAGTTGTTTCTCTCTTTCTCTGTCTCTCTCCCTGTCCCTCTCTCTTTAACAAATAAATAAATAAATAAAAGAAAACTAATATAAGGAAGAAAATAAAATTTATAAATGTTAAATGGTAAAAATTCTTAGAAAACTGAAAATTTTCATAAATCTCTGGGTACACTTTGCTCCTTGATGCCTTATATAGATGCAGAAATGTTTGACACACATATGTGACTCTAGAGCTTCCAAACTGCACTTACCAGGGTTTTTACCACTTTTCTGAAGTCTTTGATGCCTTGGGAGAATGGAGTTTGTTATCCATCTGTGCAGTGCTCATTTAATGTCTGTTAGACAAAAGATGGCTTTGTGATGATGATGATAATAACAACGGTAATGCATTGGTCACTGGCCAGGGTATATCTTCCTTCACATGTAGGATCTCATTTAATCTTTATATAACATAAGAATTAATATTTTTCCTATTTTATATATGAAGAAACTGAAACTCAGATCATTGAGAAATTTCTCAAGTTAAGCTAGGTGAGACTCAGTCTGGATTTGTCTAATTTCCAAATCCATATATTAATTTATTGGTTCACCAAATGTTCAGTACTAATTATGTGCCAGACACTGTTCCAGACCCAGATGATTATGCTTGTGACCTAATTAGCGAAAATTACCACCCTCATGAAACTGAAAGGATAAAATAGATAATAACCAGATTAAAAAATGATATATGTAATGTTATATATTATGTTTTAAATATTATTACATACAACATTGTATAAATTATTACTTACAGTAAATTAATGAGCATTACCTTAGAAAACGGAGAGGAGGTGGGGCTGGAGTGGTGGCTCAGTGGTTTCGGCGCTTGCTTGGCAAGCACCAGGACGCAGGTTCAAACCCCAGCACCACATACACCACTAAGTGTTGGAGCAACGAAATCCACATGAACAGCTCAATAAAGTTGTTTCTCTCTTTCTCTGTCTCTCTCACTGTCCCTCTCTCTTTAAAAAAAAGGGGGGGGCAGGGCTGGAGCGGTGGCTCGGTGGTTACGGCGCTTGCCCAGCATGTGCAAGCACACAGGTTCAAACCCCAGCACCACGTACACAACTAAGTGTCAGAGCAATGAAAGCCACGTGAAAACTCAATAAAATTGATTCTGTCTCTCTCTCTCTCGCTCTCTCTTTCACTGTCCCCTCTTTAAAAAAAAAATAATAGAAGGTTCTGTTTATGAATATTTGCTATATGACAGAAGTATCATTTTGAATCAGTGGTTTATGCTGGAATAATTGGCTTATAGTTTGGGGTGGTGGGAAATAGACTTTTATCTCACAACATAATACTATGACTGAGAACATATCTGTGAATATATATATCTGATGAGAAACTGCATTAATGTAGGACAACTTTAGGAATAGTTAAAGCAAAACCCTAAATTAGAAAGCCTACTCTTATTTGACCACATTATAAAATATTTATAGGTTTAGAAATAAATAAAATTGAAAAGTGGGACAGACACATTATTTTTAAAATGTGTATTAAAGTAGTGGGGAGAGTAGCGAATTGGACAGAGTATGGAAACGGAGTTCACAACGAAGCAGAGTCGTGAAACAGTTTTTAAATGCTCACTTTCTGTGGCAACTGAGGAAGTTCAGGCACTGTAATACTCTATTTCTGATTGCTGGAATATTTTAGGGTTTGGAGAAATGGACACTCACAGGTGGTATGCGGTGTGAATTGATATGACCTTTCTTAAAATCAATCAGCCTGGGGCTGGAAGGGTGGCTAGCATGCCTGAGGACCCAGGTTTAAACCCCAGCTCCACATACACAACTCAAGTGTTGGGGAGGGGAAACAAAAGAGGTGAAAAAACAAATTGATACTGTTTTTCTGTCGTTCTCTAACTCCTCCTCTTAAAAAAAAAATCGTTACATTTCTACTGTGAACCCAGAATATTTTATTGAGTTTATTCTAAGGAAACACAAAAATTTGTAAGGAAGAGTTTTGTTCTCCGTTATTTTACCAAAGAAAAATGGAAAGGGGGCTAGAGCCAGTGGCTCAGCAGTTTGAGCACTTGCCTGCCATGCACAGGATCCCAGGTTCAAACCCCAGCACCACATATACAACTAAGTATTAGAGAAGTAAAGGCCAGGTGAAAAAATAAAATTGGTTATTTCTCTCTCTCTTTAAAAAAAAATGGAAGTATTCTATAATTCAATATAGATTTATTCATGTATAGTAATACAAAATATCATTTAGCCATTAAAATGCATACAGATACATATGTATATATGTTCATATTCATAGAAGGAAAAATGACAGGAAACAAATATAAAAACTTTAAAAATCTGATGTCATTCACTAGTTAGTATTGAATCTGTAAATATCAAACTGGCTACCAAATAATCACCTTTAACAAAGGGGCAAGGGCTGGCTAGAGCAGTGGGTCAGCAGTTATAGCGTTTGCCTGGCTTATGTGAGGACATTGGTTTGAATCCCAGCACCATGTACACAGTGAAGTGTTGGTGCCACAAAAGCCACAAGAAAAACTGAATAAAATTGATTCTGCCTTTTCTCTCTCTCACTGTCCTCTCCTTCTAAATAAATGAATGAATGAATCCCTCTCTTTTTAAATAAATGAATGAAAGAAAAGGTCTGGGTTTTGGCTCAGTGATAGAATACCCCTAGTTTTAATCACCAGTACTGCCAAGGGGAAAAAATATAAGAGAAGTTTATATTTAGAAATATAAGGAATATAAGAAAAGGTTACCCTATCAATGTCATATTTTCACATGTTCGCTTTTTTCTTCCCTGTTATCATTTTGGGTTTTGATTTATGGAAGAATGTTGTTTTTGCACTCTACAACAGACATCAGGAGCTGGATGATGGTGGTCACTGAGCTCAATGGAAATAGACTCACTGCCACCCAAGTGGGTCCTTTGGGTGTAGAACTGTGTCTGAATGCATCCTTAGGCTGTTGATATCTGTGTCTTTGAAAATTGAGAAGAATACATTCCTCTGAAGTGTTGAATTATTTGAATTATTATTTGAAAATGATACTAAAGGCACATGAGCATTTGGGATCTTTTGCTGTTTGTGCAGGTACTCCCCAACAGGTGGTGACTCAGATCATCAGAGGTCAGCCTGTTTCCACTGCAGTCTCTGCACCAAGCACAGCTTCCTCAGCACCTGGACAAAAAGGCTTAACTTCAGGAACATCAACTGCAAATCTCCAGTCTTCGACTCCACAAACCCCTCGCCCCCAACAAGGACAGGTGAAGCTCACCATGGCTCAGCTCACTCAGTTAACACAGGGCCATGTAAGTAATTTAACTTTAACTTTAGAGGTGATCTTGTTTATTCTTGATGTAAGCTTAAAAGCATGTCCTTATTTTTGCTAAGCTTTAAAATGTAGTTACTTTAAGAAGGCTGCTTCCCAGAGTCAAATAGAAACACTTAACGAGGTGCTGTGGCAAACACCAGTTATCCCAGCTCCTCAGGAGGCTAAGGCAGGAGGATCACAAGTTCAAGGCCAGCCTTAGCAACTTAACAGGAACCTGTCTCAAAATAATTTTGTTGTTGTGGTAGTTGTTACTAGGTACCAGGGATGGAACCCAGAGGCACTTAACCACTGAGCCACTTCTCCAGCCCTTTTTTATTTAGTGACAAATTCTCGCTAAGTTGCTGAGGTTGGCTTTGAACTTGTGATCCTCTTGCCTTAGCCTCCCAAGCCACTGCACCTGATTCAAAATAAATTTAAAAATATAATAATTTTTTTTAAAGGCTGGGCATATAATTCAGTGTTAGAGCACCCCTTGGATTCAATCTCTAGCACTACCCCAAAAACATCCAAAAAAAAAAACCCAAAAATGTACTTCCTACACACAAGATATATTAAATCCCAATTATGAAGTCACCAGATGGGATGGTATACCAATGAAATGGATAACCCTTTTTAAAAACTACCAAAGTTTTATTAGTTGGCCAGTGTCTTATGGGAAAACCAAATTTTGTGTATATTAAGTTGCTTCCTTGGAAGGTGCAATATCTAATCAGGTCTTCCACTGTCGATTGTTAGATTGAGTGCAGTTTGTATCAGAATCCCAAGAAATTGATTTTTGTAGAACTGCACTACCTGAATTTTAAAATTTTAGTTGAAACTACAAAAGACCAAAAATATCTGTCATAAATTGAGGTACTGAAGCAGGGATAGGGAGAGACTAACAGAACAGTAGAGAGTGCAGAATGTGACCTTCACCTATGTGAACACTTGTTATGACAAAAAGATGGCATTGCAAATCATTGAGGAAAGGAGAGATTTTTGAGTAAATTGTGCTCAGTTGACTGTCTCTCTCTTGTCTTTGTGTCTCTCTGTATATATGTAACCACAGAATTGGACCACTACTTCACTCTGTGAATAAACTCAGTTCTAGGTGATGGAAGTCCTAACCATGAAAGGCAAAACTATAATACTTTGTGAAGATAAAAGAATATCTTCATTGCTTTCTTTATTATATTTTATTATTCATTGCAGTACTGGAGATTGAACTCAGGGCCTCATGCAACCTATGAAAGTGCTCTACCACTCATCCACATCCACATCCCCAGAGGTTCTCTAAACACAAAAGACATGCGGCGAGCCTTATGCATGTAATTCCAGTGACTTGGGAGGTTTAGGCAGGTAGATCGCAGATTCGAAGCCAGCCTCAGCAACTTAGTGAGGCTTAAGCAACTTAGCCAGACCCTGCCTCAAATTTTAAAAAAAGACTGCAAATGTAGCTTAGATGTTCAATCCCCAGGAGAGAGAGAGAGAGAGAGAGAGAGAGATGGGAAGAGGGGGAGAGGGAGGAGAGATACAATTCTAAGGAAAATATTTAATAAATTCAGCTTAATAAAAAATAAGAGCCAGGTGTGGTGGCACACTTGTATAATCCCCGTGGCATGGGAGGCTGTTGTAGGGGATCACAAGTTCAAAACCAGCCTCGGCAAATTAGCAAGTTCTCAAGCAACTTAGCAAGACCCTGTCTGTCTCAATATTAAAAGGGATGGGAATGTGATTCAGTGGTTAAGTGCCCTAGGTTCAGTCCTTGGAACCAAAGAAGGAGAAGAAACTCTGTTCTTCAAACAAACTCCAAAGAAATTGAAAAAATGAGAAAAATCAAGTAGGGAAAAATCCAGATACCTAAATAGAGAAAAGAGCAAACAAATTTGATGAGGCAAGAGGAAATTCACATGTCTAAAATTTTAAAAAACTGATGAATTTTATTAGTGATGAAGGAAATGCACATTAATATCATATACCTAAGAGACTGGTATAAAGTTAAATGATCAACAGAACCAAAAATCAGCAAAGAGGTGTAACAGTGGACTCTTACACACAGCTCATTTGAGTATCATTTGGTTCCACTGTTTTGGAAATAACCCAGATATTCTCTAGTACAGTTGAAGATGTACATGCTCCAGGTCTTAGTAGTTCTCCTGCCACTTTTATCCCTGGAGAAATCTTTGTTCTTGTGAGCACCAGGATACATGGATATAAATATTCACAGCAACATTGTTAGTAAAACCCTAATGTCAATCTGCAGATAAGTGGTGTATGTCTACAAAAAGGAAAATGAGCAAATGATACCCACTCAGAACTGCATAGATCATTTTCACAAAATATTGAACTACAGGCATTTTGAAAATTATAAAATAATATGAATGTCAGCTGATTTAAATTCAGAATTTTGTTGAGACCATACTTATTCACTGCAGTGCCTCATTTTATAGATGGGAAGCCTGGATTTGGAGGAATGATGTTGCTTATAGCTACCTGACTCTCCATTCATAGAGCTGGAATTAGAACTCTGGATTGTTTAAGTGTTTTCCACCAAATAATCCGTATGTCCTTATTTTAGCTTATCTAAATTATTGCTGGTGTCATTCCTTACATATTCAAGTATTTTTTTTTTATGGTGAAGAATGTTTACAACATAAAAGTGATGTAATAAAAATGCTTTACAGATTGGTGCTTGGAACAGTATTTACATGCTGTATGTTTTTTCCACAGGGTGGCAATCAAGGTTTGACAGTAGTAATTCAAGGACAAGGTCAAACTACTGGACAGTTGCAGTTAATACCTCAAGGAGTCACTATACTCCCTGGTCCAGGACAGCAGCTCATGCAAGCTGCAATGCCAAATGGTACTGTTCAGCGGTTCCTCTTTACCCCATTGGCAACAACAGCCCCGGCAGCCAGCACCACCACCACCACAACCGTGTCCAGCGCAGCAGCAGGTAGAACGCGGGCTTCCTGAGGAGGAGCATGTTGTTACCACTCGTTGCTGGGCTAATGGGGGCAAGAGGGTCAGTACCCTTAGAAGGTCACTCTTTATGCCAGTGAGTTAAGCAGTTGACATAGTTAGCCATAGGACATTTCATTTTTTTGGTGCCTTGCTCTTATAGACTTCCTGTCTCCACTATCCCTTGATCCTGTTAAAAATACAAACAGAAATAGAGGGGCAAAATAACGGGTATCACAATTACTGGGCCCACACATCCTCTTGGCGAGGTGCTGAAGACTCACAGAGATGATCCCAGGGAGGGTACCTACGTCCAGCTCAGATCCTGTGATTGAGGGTCCTGTCATTAGCTGCCACCAGGCCATAGGAGAAAAAGTGAGGCTTAATATTACCCTGACTCAGAAGACCTGGCTGATTTCCAGAGGCTGTATCTTGCTTTGGAAGCCAGTACTCTGGAAAGTTAGAAGAGTGTTCAGAGAGGGCTGGATTGATGGCTCAGTGATTGGAGCGCTTACCTGGCATGCTCAAGGACCCAGGTTCAAACCTCAGCACCACACATCCACAACTAAGTGTCGGAGCAAACAAAGGCCAGATGAAAAAAATAAAGTTGATTCTCTCTTTCTCTCTCCCTCTCTCTCTTAAAAAAAAGGGGGGGTGGGCAGCCAAGAAACAGGTCCTCCTCTCCCCAGTTTAGGAGAGTCCTAACTCAAGCATGTCTAAGCAGACTGCTTCAATGATTGAAATCATCTCTACCAAAATCCAGAATCATCACCTTTTTAAAAAACAAAAAAAAACAATTTTTATTTAGTTTTTCATGTGGCTTTCATTGCTCCGAGATCTCATTGTGTACGTGGTACTGGGGTTTGAACTCGCGTCCTCTCACTTGCCTTATAAGCACTGTAACCGATGAGCCACCGCTGCAGCCCCCAGAATCATCACCTTTAGGAAATCCATTATTCTTCTTCTACCACAATCATATATTCTAGAATAATAAAAATACTTTGTCTTTTCTTTTCCATAGGTTCAGGTGAACAAAAACAAAGTAAATCATCACCCCAGACACAGGTGCAACAAGCCAAAACCCTGCCACCAACTCAGTCATCAAGTGTGAGTCCTGCAGAAGCCCAGCCACAGACTGCTCAGCCTTCAGCTCAGCCCCAGCCCCAGCCCCCACCCCAGCCCCATTCCCCAGCTCAGCCTGAAGTTCAGACTCAGCCTGAAGTTCAGACCCAAACAGCTGTTTCATCCCATGTCCCTTCTGAAGCACAACCTACCCAAGCACAGTCATCCAAACCCCCAGTTGCAGCACAATGCCAGCCTCAAAGTCATGCCCAAGGACAGTCTCCTGTTCGTGTCCAGAGTCCATCACAGACTCGAATACGTCCATCAACTCCATCCCAAGTGTCTCCTGGACAGCAATCCCAGGTTCAGACTACAACCTCACAACCGATTCCAATTCAACCACATACATCTCTTCAGATTCCTTCCCAAGGCCTGCCACAATCACAACCCCAGGTACAGTCTTCAACTCAAACTCTTTCATCAGGACAAACGTTAAATCAAGTTACTGTTTCATCCCCATCCCGCCCTCAGCCAGAAACACAGCAGCCACAGCCCCAAGTCATTGCTGTGCCTCAGCTACAACAGCAAGTCCAGGTTCTCTCTCAGATCCAGTCGCAGGTTGTGGCTCAGATACAGGCTCAGCAAGGTGGTGTGCCCCAGCAAATCAAACTCCAGTTACCTATTCAAATTCAGCAAAGCAGCGCTGTGCAGACTCACCAGATTCAGAATGTGGTTACAGTGCAGGCAGCCAGTGTGCAAGAGCAGTTGCAAAGGGTTCAGCAACTCAGGGATCAGCAGCAAAAGAAGAAGCAGCAACAGATAGAAATTAAGCGTGAACACACTCTCCAAGCTTCTAACCAAAGTGAAATCATTCAGAAACAGGTAAAGTGACTAAGTCAAAGCAGCATGTTCAGTAGCTTGAAATTTTGTGCTGTGCAGTAGCCTTAGTGTTTGATTGTGTTAGGTTTCCTAAATGAGACAAAGTCATCGGTGTTCAAATAGAAGCAGCACTGGGTGGACCAAAAGCAGTGAATAACGGCGACAGTTTGGAACTCTTCATTGGCTCTTTAGAGTCAGTTCTTATTAGACACTTCCTGTATTTTGGGAGAACTAAGACGGGAGGAATGGAGTTCTGCGTTTAAGTGTCATTAATACAAAGCTTGAAGATTCAAACCTTAAAGCTGCTTCAGGCATTATGGCAGTTCATCTGAAGTTATTTACAGTTGTCATTCCTAAGTTTGCACGTAGACTAAGCAAATTGTAGAGAGGTTAAATTCATTTGCAATTCTAACCACATCTTTGTAAAAAAAACAAATGTTTTAAGTACTATTTCATAGCCTAATTAAAAAGTGGTATCATGTAGGGACATCTTGCAATGGTATTTTAGTCAAACAGGCAATTCAGGTGGTTTAGAGTTTGCAGTCACACATACAACATCCTATAGCATTACTGGGGAAGGCTTTCCTTTTCATCTACGGTGTGCTTCCCTTAGCTCTGGGTGGGAGGAATTTGAGGTAAATTCCAAGTGTTACCAAGTCATAAAACACTGTTTTCTTCCTTGAGCTAGTTCATTAAACTCCTTTCTTTCCAGCCACACAAGATTATTTTAATAATTAAATGAGGTCGTGTATGTGATTTTAAATATGTAAGGTAATATCCCTATAAAAATTAAGTTATGTAATACATTTATATGCATTATTATCCAGATTTCAGTACTGTTTAATCTATAAATTGTAATTTTTTCCAGTGTCTTCCTAATCTTTATTTAAGGGGGGATAGGAACATGACTCTAAAATAAATGCCTAAGAAGAGAACATAAGATTAAAACATGGCCTTTGGAGCATGATAATTGGGTGAAAATTCTGGCTTTATTACTTGCTATTTAATCACAGATAAGTTGGTTCGTTTCTTTGTGTCTCAGCTTATTTACCTGCAGCCAGTGTTGCTATGAGGACATAAAAAGCATTGTCAAGTGTCTACCTTAACATGATGCCCACGGCCCTTCTAGTAGTGCTAATTTTGTTTGTATTGATGACATAAAATTCTTACCATTTCTTGGAGAGACCTGTGTGCTCTGATTTCTGTTGCTGTCCTCCGTGTACTAACTAACTTGTGGTCATTGTAAAATGTGCACTTTTGGATTTGTTCTGTTCTAAAGGTGGTGATGAAGCATAATGCTGTAATAGAACATTTAAAACAGAAAAAGACCATGACTGCAGCTGAACGAGAAGAGAATCAAAGGTAGGGGGAAACGCAGGGCCTCCTTTTGCGCTGCTCTCTTCTCTTTAGCCTGCACACAACCTACAGTTCTGATTTATTTATTCTGTCTTGTTAACTGAGAACACTTGACACTGAATAGTTTCTCATGATGGGTTTGAGTCACTCTTTGAGGCTCTGCTGTCACAGAAGCTTTGCATATCATCTGTAGGGACATAGAAGACTCATGTTTTAAACCTTGCACGTTACAACGCCCAGCATTACATAGATTGTATATTTTTCTCTAGAATGATTGTCTGTAACCAGGTGATGAAGTATATTTTGGATAAGATAGATAAAGAAGAAAAACAGGCAGCAAAAAAACGGAAGCGTGAGGAGAGCGTGGAACAGAAACGGAGCAAGCAGAATGCCACCAAGCTTTCTGCTTTGCTCTTCAAACACAAAGAACAACTCAAAGCCGAAATCCTGAAAAAGAGAGCGCTCCTAGACAAAGATCTGCAAATTGAAGTGCAGGTAAGAGGATGTGTCCTTTACTTCCCTGCTCATTATTTAATATCTCATGTTGTTGTTTTTGCCTTGAATTTTTTGGGTAAGCCTAAAATTTCAGTTTGTTTCCTCAAATTTACATTCATGTATGTAGAGTACATACAGTAAAAGACATGTGTCTTTTGAAACAAGACAATTTTCCAAGGGTATGTATATATTGATTCTCTGAACTGCCCACTCTAAGAGATGAGTCTGCGGATTAAAATACTTTGTTGGGAATAACTATCATTGTCTATGACGTTGTCCTGCCAAGAGTTACTAGGAGAAAAGTCCCACAAGCAATACTGCGAAGTAATGCTAACAGTATTAAAAATAAATCGTGTGTCCATTTTAAACAAATTCTTCCCCTAACTTGTGATTGTTTCTGGAAGCGTTGCTGATCTGCTTCCTTGGGGAATGTATTGAACAGTGGAGGAAGGCATTTGAGTATTCATGTCTGTTACCCAGCTGTTTCCTCCATCTCGTTGCACTCACAAGACACGGGAGCAGCTGTCTAAAACTTCCCATCAGGTGTCTTGTACATGTTTAGAAGGTGAGAAATATTAAGATAATATCGACTAGACCAGCAGTCAGCATGACATAACTGAAATGCTAGAGATCTTCCCACTGAAGTCCACCTAAGCAATGGTGCTGACAGTCAGCATTGGTAGTTAATGTCTCTGGAAATTCTGGCTAATGTGTTAAGCCAAGGGAAAGACACGAGACGAAAATAAGTTGTTGAAACCCCAAAAGTTTCTTAAATTTTTTTTTCTTTTTTTCCAATACTGAGTAATGAACCAGTGGTCTCTACCATTGAGCTAGACTCCAGCCTTTTTTTTGTTTTTAATGACACAGGGACAGTGAGAAAGAATCCGTTTTATTTAGTTTTTCGTGTGGCTTTCGTTGCTCCAGCACTTCGTTGTGTGCGTGGTGCTGGGCTCAGGCCTGCATCCTTGCTCATGCCAGCCCAGTGGCATGACTGCTGAGCCTTTTTTTTTTTTTTTAAAGAGGGACAGTGAGAGAGAAAGAATAAATTTTATTTAGTTTCTCGTCTGGTTTTTGCTGCTCAGACAGTTAGCTGTGCATGTGGTGCAGGGTTTCAAGCCCAGGTCCTCATGTATGAGCACTGTTAACTGCTGAGCCGCGCTCCAGCCCCCCAGCCTTTTATATTTGAGACAATGTCTCACTGAATTGCCCAGACTGGCCTTGAACTTTCGATCTTCCTGCCTCAGCCTCCCAAGTCACAGGGATTAGAGATGTGCACCACTGTGCTTTGCTGAGAAGGTTTTTTAAAATTTATGAGAAAATTCAACTAGGTATTCAGCTACAATATGAACATTGAAACTATAACTATTGTCAATGTGTCATGCATAAAAGAGCCAGTTCATAGTAGCAACAGAAAATTTAAAATACTGCCTCCTACTTTAAAATGCTCTTCGGATAAATCAAAATTTTTAATGCACAAAAGAAAAATCACAAAAATACTAAAAGAAAAAATCATTGTCATTTTCATAAGCCAGAAAGATCAATCACTCCTAAGCATCATAAAACCCAGTATCACAGGTAAAATATTTAATGTCATAAGAA
Organism: Aplodontia rufa; assembly: GCA_004027875.1. Taxonomy (NCBI): domain Eukaryota; kingdom Metazoa; phylum Chordata; class Mammalia; order Rodentia; family Aplodontiidae; genus Aplodontia; species Aplodontia rufa. Next base: position 65,442 of record PVKS010000858.1, on the reverse strand, counting down.
ATAAATTTTTGTATAGAAAAAAATACTATAAACAATATTGAAAATGATGGAGCAAATAAGAAAAAAATGTTTACAAGTACAACAGAATTGGTCTTCCTAAAATTCAAAGCACTCTCGTCAATAAGAGAAAGAGAAATACTACAGTAAAAAAACATATATGGGAGGCTGGAGAAGTGGCCCAGCGGTTACAGCACTTGGCTGGCATGTGTAACTACTAATGGGAGAGACAACTCCATTTTTTTTAGAGACAATACAGGTTCTAAGCAACATTTCATCAGTGTGTGTCTAAAAATGTGGATACCATAACATCTAGAAATTCTTCTGAACAAGATCATTCATTAAAGTGCTAATACAACAATTTAGAATCAGCCTCAAATCCACAAAATGGAAATTGCTGATTGGCCTTTCTCAACAAGAAGCAGTTTGCCCCTTTTACTAAACCAGTTTTTATACTGTCAGAAATTTAGTATCTTTGACCCTGGGTGCCAGATGCCTTAGCGTCTTCCTTAACTACTGAAAACCTGGCCCGGCCCCCTCCATATATATTCCCAACACTCTCTAAGAGGTTTTAAGACCATACCCAGCTAAGAACCATGGGAGTCTCCACAGAATGGACTTCCATTTTAACATAACAGTATGGTGTTGGTATTTGTTTTTAATTCTTCTGGAGAAATTCTCAATGGTAAATGCTCAAACAAAAAAATGTAGGTTATAGAGTAGTATATGTGGAGTGATGTCGATTCATTCGACAAAGGTGCATCATACGCTGTTTCTGTCCCCCATTCTGCAGAGTGGGGAAATATTTATTTGTATCCTGTACCCTTTGTATATAAATATATTGGTCATTTAAAGGACATAAAGTCATTTCCTTGATTGACAAAAAGTATATGTAATCCACCCCCAAAGATAATAATTTTTAAGTAATTAAGCATATATCTTATGTACTTTTTTTTTTTTTTTAAGAGAGAGGGACAGTGAGAGGGACAGAGAAAGAGAGAGAAACAACTTTATTTTGTTAAATGGCCTTAGTTGCTCTAACACTTAGTTGTGTACATGGTGCTGGGGTTTGAACCCGGGTCCTCGTGCTTGCCAGGCAAGCGCCGAAACCGCTGAGCCACCGCTCCAGCCCCTCTTATATACATGTTGATGTATGTATTATATGCATACATTAAACACATTTTATACAGAAACAATCTAAAGAAGGAAAATAATACTTGAAGAAAGAAAAGGTTCAGCACTGACTAGTAGAATTAATTTATTGATAAGGTAACTTACTCTGAAGGGCAACTTTCAATATCTGCGTGCTTGCATATTTGAAAAATAAGGGGCTGGAGCGGTGGCTCAGCAGTTTCGTCGCTTGCCTGGCAAGCATGGGGACCCGGGTTCAAACCCCAGCACCACGTACACAACTAAGTGTTGGAGCAACTAAGGCCATGGGAAAAACTAAATAAAGTTGTTTCTCTCTTTCTCTGTCTCTCTCACTGTCCCTCTCTCTTTAAAAAAAAAAAAAAGAAAAATAAAATGTAATTATAATGATTTTTTTATTTACTAAATACGTGATTGAGTTTAGCTACCTCTTGTTGCTGCTTATTCTTTTTTTTTTTAAAGAAAGAGGGACAGGGCTGGAGCGGTGGCTCAGCAGTTACTGCACTTGCCTGGTATGCACAAGGACAGGAGTTCAAACCTCAGCACCATGTACACAACGAAATGTCAGAGCAAGAAAAGCCACGTGAAAAACTAAATATAATTCATTCTCAAAAAAAAAAAAAAAGTGAGAGAGGGAGAAAGAGAGGATCAATTTTATGTAGTGTTTTTTTTGTTTTGTTTTTTGTTTTTTTTTTTTTTTAGAAAGAGGAGACAGAGAGAATCAATTTTTATTTAGTTTTCCACATGGCTTTTGTTGCTCTGAGACTTCATTGTGTGCGTGGTGCTGGGGTTTGAACTCGGGTACTTGCGCATGCCAGCAAGCGCTGTAACCGCCGAGCCACCGATCCAGCCCAATTTTATGTAGTTTTTCATGTGGCCTTCATTGCTCCGACACTTCATTGTGTGTGTGGTGCTGGGGTTTGAACCCACTTCCTCATGCATGCCAGGCAAGTGCAGTTAACTGCTGAGCCACTGCTCAGCCTCCTGCTTGTTCTCTTAAAAAATAGACATTTTAGGGGCTGGCGCGGTGGCTCAGCGGTTTCGGCGCTTGCCTGGCAAGCATGAGGACCAGGGTTCAAACCCCAGCACCACTTACACAGCTGAATGTTGGAGCAACTAAGGCCATGTGAAAAACTAAAGTTGTTTCTCTTTTTCTATCTCTCTCACTGTCCCTCTCTCTTTAAAAAAAAAAAAAAAAAAATAGACATTTTAGTCCAGTGCAGTGCTGCATGCCCATAATCCCAGTGACTCGAGAGGCTGAGGCAGGAAGATCACAGGTTCAAAGCCAGCCTGAGCAACTTACCAAGGCCTTAAGCAGCTTAGCCAGACCTTTTTTCAAAATTTTATTAAAAAAGGGTTGGAGATGTAGACCAGTGGCAACGTGCCCCTAGGTTCAATCCCTGGTACAAAAGTTTAAAAACAGGAAAAACGGGACTTTATTTTCTTTATCTTGCATTAGTGCGGCACTTTTGTTACAGTCGGTGAGCCAGTATTGACCAGAGTCAGAGGGTACCTTATTTCACTATGTTCTGATATAAATTTGCATGAATGCATTGTTATCTGTCCCCTGTTGTAGTGTCATACGGAATAGTTCTGCCACCTGATACATCCTGTGCCTTTTTTATTCCCTATGCGTATTCTCCTGCTTTGGTTCCTTGTTCAGTTCTTGATAGGACTCACACATTCATTTAGCTCTTGAACTGTTGTAGATAAATGTATCACAGAATTTTGTCAGTGTGCTTTATAAAATTAATTTCATTTCGAGTGAATTCAGGTTCCATTATTGAGTTTTGCTGGTTGTCTGTTTTCATTTTTTAGCATTTGAGTGAGAGGAATTGTATTTTTGCTTCTTCCTTTGAAGCCTAGCCCACCTGCAGCACCCAGCTCACACAACACTTTTTTTTTAGTGAGAGAGGAACAGTGAGAGAGAAACAGTGAGAGAGAGAGAATCGGTTTTATTTAGTTTTTCGTGTGGCTTTCATTGCTCCAACCCTTCACTGAGTACGTGGTGCTGGGCTTTGAACCCGCATCCTCGTGTCTGGCAGGGAAGCACTGCAACCAGTCAGTCGCTGCTCCAGCCCCATACAAGTTCTTATGTGCATTCATGTTTCCACTCCTTAACTGTACCTACAAGTGGATTTGGCAGGTTATACATCAACTCTCTACTTCTGTTTAACTGCCTGACTTATCTATAATAGCTGCACCATTGTACGTTCCTTCCAGCGATGTGTGAGGTTGTAATTTCTCCACCGTCCTTTTGAACACTTATTCTCTTATTCTTTCTCTCCCCTGACCCCCCACGCCACTGGGCATAGAATCCAGGACCTTATGCTCTATGCTTGCTAGGCAAGCACCCTACCACTGAACCACACACTAGTCTCTTACTTTCTTTTTTCTCTTTTTCTCTTCGTGTGCGTGTGTGTGTGTGTGTGTGTGTGTGTGTGAACAGAAAGAGGAGAGAGAGGTAAAAAGAGAGTTGATTTGTTTTTCAATCTGGTTTTTGTTTCTTCTACACTTGGTTGCATACGTGGTACTGGGGTTCAAACCTGCATCCTCGCGCATGCCAGGCAAGCACCGTAACTGCTGAGCCCTGCCACAAGGCATTTTTAAGGCCTGTTCCCCCATTGTGTTTGGGTGCCACTTTCTTGTTCTGAACCTGGAGTCCAGCAGGCCTGCAGTTTTAGCCCTGCTTAGCTTTGTATCCCCATTCAGGAGAGTTTTTTGATATTTTATTCAGGCATAAAAATGTCTTCTCTCTTTGCTCTTTTTAATATTTTGCTGCTGTGTATGTAAGTTCAGAAAATTAAGCTCTAGGTTTACATTCTCCCTGAGGAAATTCAGTCTGTCTTTTGAAGTACAGAGGTCTGTTGAGTTAGTTGCATCACTTACATTCTCACTTACAGGAGTGTTCAGACTCTACAGAGAAAATGGATTCACTAAATAAACCTGAATGTTTTATTGGATAGAATTTTTCTGAGGTTTTTAGCTTCCTAAGGGATTAACATGATTGTTACTAATGTACCTTAGGGCTGGACTGCAGGTGCTATGCAGAGATGAAAGGTACTGGGCAGGTTGCTATGCTGTTTTCCCAAACACGTGCACCTTATCTTCAGGCAAATCCTTGACATTTCCTTCTTTCCTTCCTTCCTTCCTTTTTCCTCTTTACATAGACCTTTACATGAAGTTTCTGGGGGTTTTTGTTTATTTGCTTGCTTTTATGTCTTTGCATATTTGAGTGGTACTGAGGATTTAACCCAGTTGCATTTGAACAACTCATCTGCTACCCCACCCTTTTTATTTCTGAGACAGTCTCCCTAAGTTACTTAGGCTGGCCTTCAACTTGGACTCCTCCTTCCTCAGTCCACTGAGAAGGTAGGGTTGCAGGTGTGCACTACTGTGCCTGGCTAACTATCTGCTTTCAAATCTATAAAACTCCTGCAGGTCCAGGAATTCCTTGAAATTACCAGTTAGAGCAGCTCCTTTTGTTTATTTTGCTACTAGGAAGCTATTCTGTGTCTTTGGAATTTAAGTGAAACTACCATAATAGCAAAAACAAGATCGGAAGAAGACGCTCACAGCGTACAGGCTGCTTTCTGAGAGTCAGTGTTGTACTTTCTGCTTTTTTCTACTATTCCATCACATGAATAAAAGATTGAAGCCGGGCATGGTGTCACATGCCTATAATCCCAGCAATTTGGCAGGCTAACAAATTCAAAGCCAGTGTCAGTGATACCCTATGCAATTTAGTGAGACCCTGTCTCAAAGTAAAAAATGAAAATGGATGGGATGGGGCTGGAGCAGTGGCTCGGTGATTACAGCACTTGCCCAGTATGCACAAGTACACAGGTTCAAACCCCAGCACCACGTACACAACTAAGTGTCTGAGCAACAAAGGCCATGTGAAAAACTCAATAAAAATTGATTCTCTCTGTCTCTCTCTCTGTATCCTTCTCTCTTAAAAAAAAAAAGGAAAAAGAAAGAAAACGGATGGGATGTTGCTCGGTGGTTAAATGCCCCTGGGTTCAATTCCTGGTACAAAAAAAAAAAAATTCCAAGAGTCACCCTATGTATAAACCTTTAATACCTAGAATTCCTTCATATTTTTTGAAGAATAATTTTGGGGCTGGATCAGTGAATTGGCAATTACGGCATTTGCCTGGCATGCGCGAGGATGCAGGTTCAAACCCCAGCCACATACATAATGAATTGTCAGAGCAATGAAGGCCACATGAAAAACTAAAAAAGTTGAATCTCTCCTTTTCTATCTCTCAGTGTCCCTTTCTTTAAAAAAAAAAAAAAAAAATAGTTGCAACTCAGTATTGTTCAGGGGATAATCTTTTTTTTTCTTTTCTTTTTTTTTAAAGGGAGGGTATTTAGCATCCTATAGAAATTTTTTCAAAGGAAATGTGAACTATCTAAATTATTATCCTGAAAGCCTAAAAAATTTTGAAAGGATAATAACTACAATTAAGAAACCATTTGGGGAGGTTGGAGAGGTAGCTCGGTGGTTACAGCGCTTGCCCAGCATGAGCGAGTACACGGGTTCAAACCCCAGCACCCATGTACACAACGAAGTGTGAGAACAATGAAAGCCATGTGAAAAACTCAATTAAAATTGATTCTATCTTTCACTGTCCTTCTCTCTTTAAAAAAATAAAAACAGAAAGAAAAGAAACCATTTGGGGGTGGGGGCTTGTGTACTGGCTTGCACGAGTACACAGGTTCAAACCCCAGCACCCATGTACACAGCTAAGTGTCAGAGCAATGAAAGGCATGTGAAAAACTCAACAAAAATTGATTCTCTCTGTCTGTCTCTCACTGTCCTCTCTTTAAAAAAAGAAAAAAAGAAAACATTGGTGGGAACTCAGTGGTTACGCCACCCTCCTGGCACACACAAGGACATGGGTTCAAACCCAGCACCACATACACAACTAAATGTTCAAGCAATGATAGTCACATGAAAAACTAAACAAAATTTATTCTTTCTCTCACTGTCCTTCTCTCTTTAAAAAAAAAAAAAGAAAGAAACCATTTGGGGAGTATTTTTGGTATTGTGGAAACTTATCAGTGTCTCAGATTTTTTAAGAGACAATAGTCTTATTCATGGCTATGGTTTATTTGCAGTGTGTTCATAGGTGCCAGTCTTAGTGGTTTCTCACTGGGGTAACACAGTTTGCTTTCCTCATCATTTCCAGAGTAAGCTGTAGGCCTGGAGGTCAGAGTTGGTTCTAAGGAATATTTCATGTGAAAAAGTCGGGATTTCAGTTACAGGCAAAACCTCACTTGAGAAAGCAGAGTTCTGTTGCTCGCCGCCCTGCAGGCCTCAGTGAGGGGATGATACCCAAGACCAGTGTTTGTCATACACTCTGCAGGGTCAGTCCATGTTCCATCTCCCTGTAAGGACAAGAATGCAGACAGCTACTAAACACAGCATCTTAAGCAACTGAAATAACCCAGACCAGGACCAGGGCAGGCTGGAAAGGGCATTCTTTCTAGGCGCTTGCTCATCTTTCAGTTTGATCTCCTTTGAAGAGATCTAGCAGCTTTCCTATTGTGTAATCTTCATTTTCTTTTTCTGCTTGTTTTAATTGGGCTTCAGATACAGTCAGAAAACCCTTGTTGAGAACCACTGAAAGTCTCATCAGATTGAACTGGGAGCTCCTGCAGCAAGTGGGGTAGTGTTCTAATGATTCTTTTGTGCTGTCTTTGACTGACAACAGGAAGAGCTGAGGAGAGAGCTGAAAATGAAGAAGGAGAAGGAAGCCATGCAAGCAATGCAGGCCAATGCAGTCGCGGCACCCTCTCCCCCCAGGCCAGCGGCCACAGTGCCACCAGCCCCGCCACCCTCACCTCCTGCTGCACTCCCTCCGCAGCATACAGCCCTCCTCCCCACACCCTCGCTGCCTGTGGCTTCCCAGAAGAGGAAGCGGGAAGAGGAAAGAGACTCCAGCTCAAAGTCCAAGAAGAAGAAAATGATCTCTACTACCTCAAAGGAAACCAAGAAGGACACAAAGCTTTACTGTATCTGTAAAACGCCTTACGATGAATCTAAGTGAGTAGGCTTTTTGAGCTCTAGTTCATTTTCTTTAAAATTTAGCTGTTAGAGTGACAGTTTTGAAGAAAATATGTGTATTGGTAACAGTAGAAGTGAAAAATAATCCCCCTTAAGGGTAACAGTGTTTGTCTCTGATCTTTCATCTGGTGTTCTTTACCTTGACACTTGTAATTAGTGTTTCACATGTTCACGAGTCTTGTGTCCTTCCTTATATTCTTTTCTGTCAAAAACAAGCTTTCTGTTGCCCCTTTGCTTCCTCCTGTTCTCTCTGAACTAACTGCAAATTTATCAATAATCTTCTGGAGGAAGTATATTACTGATGCCCAAAACCCAAGAAAGTCCTTTCGGGGGTCTCCAGATCCTAGAATCCGCCGGTTTAAGAGGCTTCAGATTTGAATGGTTCCTTTTTGACTGCTTTGTTTTTAGCAATTTTCCTCTTTTGTATTGGAATCCTGCAACTTGATATTTTTTGTCAAAGTTCCAAACAAAAGTGTTGGGAACAAAAGCCAGAACATTTTATTAAAGAAATAAGTGTTCTTTAACGCCGGGCATGGTGGTGCCTGTCTGCTCCCAGTACTTGGTATGCTGAGGTGGGAGGAATTCAACACCAGCCTGGGAGATACAAACCCCCAAAACAAAACAAACAGAAAATGTTCCTTTTACCCATTCCTCAAGTGTAAGACTCAAAAATTTGATGAACATCGCAGCTGGAAGCTGTTTTTGACAGTTGTGATTTGTATTTGGTGATATAAACAAGTCTTTAGAGACAGTAGTCTATAAATGTAGCTTCTTTTTGTCATTACTATCATTCAACTAAGTATTAAATTTTTATTCTGAACATGAAAATGTAGGCCGGTTTTTAAAACTACAATTAACCTCAATAATTTTTTACAGTGCCGAAAAGTTTGATTGTACTTTTTAAAAAGTGATCATTTAGAATTAGAATGTTTACTGTCTACCTTAAGAGGGTGCCTGATGTGTACGTAAGGTAAACTGTGGTCTCTTTAATGATGCTGGAGTGGCAGTATTGACACTGCCCCAGTACTACAGGTCTGCATTGTCATCTGTCTGCAAATTCCAGATGAACGCTTTTTCTGTGGAATTTGACACAGATCGGTTTAGGCATCCTCACTTTTCATTGTCTTACCTCATTAGAAATTATACATAGTATAAAAAGTAGAATCCTAATAAGTGACTTTTCTCTCAGTTTGGTATAAATGTGCCTCACTTTAAGCAAAACATACTAAATTATTCCTCAAACAAAATAGAACATGAGTTACTTTCTTTGTAAAAAGATTTGCTTGTGGAATTTCTTTAAATAATAAAGATTCTTTGGTCTGTTTAAAGGACTCAGATCACAGAAATTCATTTTGTACACAAGTTGAGTTGCATAAAATGAGGTACATGTGTACATGTGCTCATTCTACTGAGATTGCCTCATTATTTTGTGGATATTTCATATTTTCAGTTTGTCATCATTAGCATTTCAATATACCAGGTTCATTCACTCCCCTTTCTAATTGGAATGAGTTGGGTTTTTTTTTTTTTAGTGTTTCCTAATCTCTTGTACCAAAGCAAGTGGTGCATGGCCTGTGGTCCCTGCTACTCGGGAGGTTGAGGCAACAGGATGGTCTTTTAAGGCCAGCCCAGGCAATTTATGTGGACCTTGTCCCAAAATTAAAAATTTAAAGAGTTAGGGAGTAGCTCAGTGGTAAAATGTCCCTGGGTTCAGTCCCTATTACTGGAGGAGAATAATTGAAATTCAAGTCCTGATCTTACTTCCAGAACATATGTCTACCACCCTGAAGAGGCAACATAGAAAAATTCACCATCTGTGATGGGGAGTATCATGTGACTCCTCTCGTAGTTCAAAAGAAAACGTTTCTGGTAGTACGGTAAACCACATAATTAGGGCTAAGGATGTGGCTCAGGGGTAGAACGCTTGCCCAGCAGGCTTAAGGCCCTGGGTTCCAGCCCCAACAGCACACACACAACTGTGTGTTATTCCCTCTTATTCGTGAAGCAGGTCATGTTGAAGCTTGAGGACCCACTTCCATTCTTCTGGGTGAATCTACCAAGAAATGCCTTGGTAGAAAGAAGGTGTCATTGGTGTCAGCAAGGCCAGTCTGGATCTCTATGACTTACATGAGCTGACTTTGTCATGGCATTGCAGTGCAGTGCCTGTTGACCCTTTGAGATACTTTGACTGTCATTAGGATGACAGATTACAGAACCCTGGAGGTCTCCTGCCATTACATACCCATGCAGCTCACCATGACAAATACTGTAGAACCTTCCAAGTTTCTGCACAACTGTCCTTACATCATTCTCCCCACCATGCGTCCCTGGCTTTGAATTGAAACAGTTCCTCAGCACTCCTTACCAGCTAATTAACCAGGCCACTCTCCACATTGTCACATAATTGTGTTAACTGCAATATTGTCCCACACCATAATCCTTTATGAAAGGCAAATTTAATTGGATTAATGCCAATGTTTATTTAGGAAACTTGGTAGAAAGTGAATTGCCACGTGTACTTTTTTGGTTTTCTTCTTCATACCATGTTTCGACCGTTTACCTTCTACACCTGGCTGGCCTTGCATGTTCCTTCTAGTAACTTCTGCTTGGTGTTTGCGCTTTGCTTTGTTTTCGAATTTAAATTGTGAGATACATTTTCAAACCTATCTAAGAAATGGCCCTGATATTGCAATGGCTTCTGTGGAATAGGTTTGACAGATGTAAGTCTTCGATTTGGCTTTGGTTTTTGTGCCTGTTATAGTTTTACACACATTCATTAAGAGGAAGACATTACCATCAGTGTTGTTTATTTTTTCCAATTCCAGTATGTTTTAAAGACCCATATTCCACTAAACAGTGTGCTTGTTGAAATTGATGTGAGTGACTCTTGTTTCCACACTCGATACAGTGTCCGATGCTGTAGTTTGCCAAGTTTAGCATGGTTGGATCCAGGGTGTTTAGCTGTCTCACTGCAGAAAGTTATCCTGTAAGAAAGTGAATCAGGGCCGGGAAGACAGATATAAGTACCATGCAGCTCAAAATGACAATTACATTGTCATTTTCATTGTGAATACTTTTAGGTTCTATATTGGCTGTGATCTTTGTACTAACTGGTATCATGGAGAATGTGTTGGCATCACAGAAAAGGAGGCTAAGAAAATGGATGTGTACATCTGTAATGATTGTAAACGGGCACAAGAGGGCAGCAGTGAGGAATTGTACTGTATCTGCAGAACACCTTATGATGAGTCACAGTGAGTTCTGATAAGACCATCATATTTAATAATTTAGGAAGCCAAATTGTTCTGATTGGTTATTTATTTTAAAATAAAAAGCAAGGTATTTTTCTGCATATATTATACACTTACAATACAAGTTCCTTTTCGATTTTTTTCTCTTTTTCCCTCTTTTACCTCCCCTTCAAAATTTATGTTGCTTCATAGTGAATGCTTGAGATGCATTGGGAAAAATGTAGTTTAATGGTAGATCCAATCCTCCGATATGTAACAGAAATTAATGAGATTAAAATAGCATGATTTGTTCGGACTTTATCAGTGTTTGAAATGGTGCTTTATTGTAGGTTAGAAAAATGTTAATTTGGGTATAAAATCTGAGACTCTGTTATTAGCTTATAGGATTTTGAACTCCCATTTGATATGGTACTAGTTGAAAGATTTTTGGCTTTGTTTGGAGCTTTAAAATCACTTAAGTATTTTATATTTTTCTTCCAATTGGTTCTTCAGTATTACATAGTGCTCTTAATAAACTTTTACTGCTTGTTCCTAACATCAAAAGTACTAAATTAACACATTTGAATGTCAATCTCAAGAGTTTTTAAACAACCATAATACTAAAGCTATTTTATATCCCAGGGTTTAGGAAATTTTCAGTTGCATGTTTTATTGTTTATAAAAGTAAATTATAACCAATGTTATCCCATTTGTTTTGGATTCATATTTCCATTTCGGATCTTGCAGATTTTATATTGGCTGTGATCGGTGTCAGAATTGGTACCATGGGCGCTGTGTCGGCATCTTGCAAAGTGAGGCAGAGCTCATTGATGAGTATGTCTGTCCACAGTGCCAGTCAACAGAAGATGCCATGACAGTGCTCACGCCACTCACCGAGAAAGACTATGAGGGCTTGAAGAGGGTGCTGCGTTCCTTACAGGTGAGAAGCCTCTGGGCAGCGTTGGAAAGTGAAATCAATCTGCATGATTTAGGAACCATTTCTACGGTTTGAACTTTTGAGCTTCCAGTTCATGGCTATTTACTGACTCCCAGCTCTTGAATGAAGAATGTGACAGACTTCAATCCATTTCCTCGTAAGCCAAAGCCATGAGGTTCCCATAACCTCATCCCACTTCAGAGAGAGGGAGAAAGAGAATCAATTTTTGTTTTTCCGTTTGGCCTTTGTTTCTCTGACAGTTGTGTATGTGGTGCTGGAGTTCGAACCTGGGTCCTTGTGCACGCCAGGCAAGTGCTCTACCCCTGAGCCACCACTCTAGCACCTCAGCTAAGGTTTTATCTAACACTCTTTGCTTATGTAAGTCACTTTTTTTAACTTAAATTTTATTTTTGAAGAAAGCTTTATCTCATGACCATAGATTGGGAAAAATTGATTGGATTTTAGTTATGCCCTCACTAAAATAGGGGATCTATGTGGTTTGAAGGGTTGTGGAATATTAGAGCAATGTGCAAGACACAGCACCGTTTTGAAACTTCTTTTGTTGTAATCAGAATCACAGAAATTGGAAGAGCTGAAAAGAGAATCTAAGGCTCAGTATGAGGTTGAATGTTGTTTAAAATCACATCTACCCAGCGGTGGTAACCATTCCACACTTTGAACCCAACCACTGTAGCTTTTCAGAAGTGATTGCTCAGCTGGCAGGACTTCCTGCAGGAACCGGAACACAGATGTCCTGGCTCCTACGCTAGTGCTCCTCCCTCCACACCAAGGTCCTCTGACCAGCCTGTGAGAGCCATTGCTGTCAAGTGTGCTCATCTTAAGTAGCTGTGACTGGAGCAGAAATCATATAAATAATTTCATCTCTCCAATTTAAAACTGACTTTTAGAGTTTAAGAGTTTTTTGGGGGGGCTGGAGTGGTGGCTCAGCGGTTTTGGCGCTTGCCTGGCAAGCACAAGGACCTGGGTTCAAACCCCAGCACCATGTACACAACTGAGTGTTGGAGCAACTAAGGCCATGTGAAAAGCTCAATAAAGTTGTTTCTCTCTTTCTCTGTCTCTCTCACTGTCCCTCTCTCTTTATTTAAAAAAAAAAAAAGTTTATTGGGGGACTGGAGTGGTGGCTCAGTGGTTGTGGTGCTTCCTTGGCATGCATGAGGACACGGATTCAAACCCTAGCACCACATATACAACTAAGTGTCAGAGCAGTGAAAGCCACATGAAAAACAAAACAAAATTGATTCTCTGATATTATCTCTCTCTAAATTGATTCTCTGATATTCTCTCTCTCTCTCTCTCTCTCTCTCTCTCTCTCTCTCGGGAAAAACGTGTATCGGTAAATCAACTAAAATAGAATTAGTATTTCTACCTGTTTTTTTATTTTAGGCTCATAAGATGGCCTGGCCTTTCCTTGAACCAGTCGACCCTAATGATGCACCAGATTATTATGGTGTTATTAAGGAACCTATGGGTAAGTACTTGAGTTGAATATGAAGTTTTTGTTTTTGTTTTTTAAGAAGTCTAGTAGTTACTTTTATTATCCATATAAAATTCATATATGGTGAGGATATCTTGAGCAAGGCTGGTGGGAGTATAAGTTGGTGCGGTCACTGTGAGGGGTAAATTGGGAATATATGGTAAAGCTTAAATACGCTTGCCCTTGAGTCCAGCAATTTCGTTTCTTAGGATTTATGTGTATATAATATATTCATTGCACCCATGCTTATAATTGCAGAAGCACTAGAAATGAAACAAGCAACCATCAGCAGAGGAATTTAAATGGCATGAGTGGAGTTTTATGCAGCTGTATAAAGGAATAAATGTCTGACCCTCTCCTCTCTTACTCTCACCTCTTCCTCATATTTCCCTGAAGAAGAGCAAAGTCAATAGACCTTCAGTAGAGATGCAAGAGAATACAGATTCGTTTCCCAGGGGAAAAAATGATAATAAATAGCAGCTCTAACTGATCATATTACGATGAATAGCTGCATGTGTTTATATTAAACAGTAATGTGCCTCTAAACGAGATTACAAACGTTTAAAAAGCTGCCAACGGATTAGTTTCAGCTGGTGGAAGAATTGTGCTCCACAAGCTAGCACAGCGTTGTTTTAAGTGGGAAGGATTTTTGTTTTGATGACAACTTGAGTGGGGAATGAAGAAGCAGTGGCACTTGGTGAAAGCTGTCTCTGATAAGCAAGCACAGTCACGTGTTGTGATGACGAGGATGCGTTAGGCAGGTTCGCCATTATCTGACAGTCACAATCGGCTTGCACAAACTAAGAGGACAGTGACTACTGTGCAAGTGGGGCCCAAGATTAACTAAAACGACCATACTGGTTACCTCTTTGCTCTTAATGTGGAAGATTAGAGGAGTTTGGCATTGAACATTTTTCGGGTTCATGTGGTCTCCTTTGAGAACATACCTGGAGGTGTTTGTTTAATTAATTCTAATAAAAACTATACAAATTAATTGCAGAAAATTTAGGAAATAAATAAATAATGAGACGGGATCCTATAGTAAATGCAGACATGTTCCTAAGCCGGTTATCTTCAGAACAGTTTTCAGTGGTATTTTATGGTTCAGTTAATAAATATACTTTAAGTTTTTAGCCAGAGTTCTTTTCTTCAAGAGCTAGATTATTTTACTGTTCTTTTCCCTTCTCAGTTTTGTAAATACCACCAAGGAAGCATCATCATATGTACCTTTTATGTAGGTGCATGAAGGTAACTTAGATCTCCAAGACATGTTAGAGGGGAGCATGAATGTTATAAAGCAGTATCTAGATTTTAAGCAGTAAACAGTTATGTATTTTCTTAAGACTACATGACTATGTTTAGAAATGCATAGCAAACATGTGGAATGATATATAGTAAAGTGAAAATAGCAGTTTTCTCTGGAGTTACACAGGAACCAACAGGAAAAATCAACAGTAGCTATTTGTTTGGTACTAGGGATTGAACCCAAGGGTGCTTTGCCACTGAGCCACACCCCCAACACTTTAGTTTTTATTTTGAGGCAGGGTCTTGCTAAGTTGTTGAGGCTGGTCTTGATCATGTGATGCTCCTGCTTCATCTGCCCAGGTCTCTGGGATTACAGATGTGTGCCCTCATGCCTGGCTATGAATGACACTTTTTTTTTTTCTTTAAAGGATAGAGGGACAGTGAAAGAGAGAAAGTAAGAATGAACCAGTTTTATTTGGTTTTTCATCTGGTTTTCATTGCTCCGACACTTCCTTATGTACATGGTGCTGGGCTTCCAACCCACATACTCGCACTTGCTAGGCAAGCACCACTGAGCCACTGCTCCAGCCCCTAAAAGAACCTTCCTTTCTGCACCACCACCCCTAAAGAGAGAGGGACAAGAGAGAGAGAGAGAGAGAGAGAGAATGAGTTCTCATTTAGTCCCTCATGTGGTTTTCATTTCTCCAACATTTCCTTGTGTACGTGGTGCTGGGGTACAAACTTGCATGCATCCCTGCACATGCCAGGCAAGCACCTCAACCACTGAGCCACCACTCCACCCCCTAAAAGAACCTTTTTAACAGCAACCAGAATTTATACATTAGAATCCCAATCAAAAACAAAATTTGAAGAGGCGCTGGTATGTCCTTCATGAGTTGCAAAGTCGTCTCCGGTGATGAAGCGTTGGGTCCAGGGCGGCTTGAGCAGTGAATATGTGTTTTCCAGTTGGTGAGTGAGCATGTTCACATTGGAGGAAAATCCTCAAAGTTCTGAAAATGGTTTACATTTTATGTTTTTAAGACCTTGCCACCATGGAGGAAAGAATACAAAGACGATATTATGAAAAGCTGACGGAATTTGTGGCAGATATGACCAAAATTTTTGATAACTGTCGTTACTACAATCCAAGTGACTCCCCTTTTTACCAGTGTGCAGAAGTTCTTGAGTCATTCTTTGTACAGAAATTGAAAGGATTCAAGGCTAGCAGGTAAGCAAATATGTTCAGGTTCTGAATTAATTCACCTCAAACTCTGTGCTCTCCCATCTAAGGAATCCAGCTGATACAGTTTATGTAAATTTGAACTTTAAAGTCAAAAGTTAAAAAAAAGTCAAGATTCCATCATTATGGTGCACTGTTAGGGATAAGTGGAAGGTGAGCAGTGAGAAATCACTGGGCCTGTTTAGTCAGAAAGTGTTCATCGAATGCATGATGCCATCTGAGGTGCCGTAGGGTGTGTGCACAGGCGGGCAGAGCTTTGGCACTCTGTAAGTTATCTCCCAGGAGGGATTAGAGAAATAGAAAATGACCCTTCCTGAGGGAAGACCAAAAGGGGGCTTAATCACTTTCTCCTTGGTTTATGTGTGCTTTATCTTTGAAATCATAGATTGTTATGTTTTTCTGGGTGTGTTTTGCAGGCAGGTTAGATTTAAATTCACAGGCCTTTCCTTAAATCTTTTGTGAATGACATAAAAGCATTGGGCAACTTTGGATGATGTTCCCTTCGTGCCCTTTTGTTTCTGAACTTCAGTCCCTTTCTCAAGCCCATGATTTTCTTCCTTCCCGTAGGGATCTGGTGTCCCTTTCTGTGATATCCATCACCATTCTGTAGCCTTGGGATTCATTACTAACCCTAACCCATTCACCAAGCTGCCAGCTTGCTATTGCTAGACATATTCATATTGGTAGACCTTGATTGGCTTGGGGCCTGGGTATGCACATGGTATTTAATGAACTCCTAAGGGATCCCGTGCCAAGTATAAAAACATTCCGAAGGTTATAATCCCAGCTACTCAGGAGGCCGAGGCAGGAGAATCTCAAGTTTGAGTCCAACCTGAGTAACTTAGTGAGACCCTGTCTTAAAATTAAAAATTACAAAAGGCTGGAGCCATTTGAACCCTGGGTTCAATCTCCAGTACCCCCCCTCCAAAAAAAAAAAAAAGAGCAAGAGAAAGAGAAAAGAAATTATCAAAAGACTAATATAAAATAAAATTTTTTATATAATTTTTAAAGTCTAATGTAAGGAAAGTTTCCTGATCTAATGAGTCAGAGTACTTTAATTCCAAACAGATCCATTCAGCAAATAATTATTGAGAACCTGCTAATAACCCCAAATTTAGCAATGAATAAAATAAAACTCCTTTCTTCTATGGAGCTTAACATTCTTGGTGTCAGTGGAGAACAATTGATAAATATTACAAAACAGGTGGGCAAATGGAAAAGATCCACTCTCACTGTAAAATTTCCATATGCCTAGGATGAAAGTCAGAGGACAGTCTATAAAATCATAATTAGAATGATATCAGACTTTTCTATGACAGCATAAAACTCTAGAAGATTATGGACAAACACATCCAGGTTTGAGGAAAACTCATTTTCAGCTTAGACATTTATGCACAGTCAAACAATCAAGTATAGATGCAGAATAAATACCTTTTTAGTTATATTAGCAAAGGACATCCTTTCTTGACACTTTTAAAGAGAGAGGGACAGTGAGAGACAGAGAAAGAGAGAAACAACTTCATTTAGGTTTTTACATGGCTTTAATTGCTCCAACACTCAGTTGTGTACGTTGTGCTGGGGTTTGAACCCGGGTCCTCGTGCTTGCCAGGAAAGTGCCGAAACCACTGAGCCACCACTCTAGCCCTTGACACATTATTGAAAGATATGTGTTCTAGCAAAAATAAAAGATGCAAATCAAGAAAACAAGACATCAGGTCCAGGGAAGAAAAGAGATACAGAAAAGCAATGAGAATTATTCTAACCTAAGGTGACAGTTGTTCAGCAGCCTATATAGTATGTGTCTAAATTGGAACAAGAGAATAGAGCTCTCCTAAGACAAAGGTGTCTAAGGAAAGAAAATGATTCATGTGTTAAATTTTTTTAAGACAGGAAAACATGAGACTGTGATTAAGCCAAGAAAGATAAGAATTTTTTTGAAAAGCTATTAAAAACTCCATGAAAAACAAAAAGTTATAGAAGTATGCCTCCGGCCAGGTGTGATATCACACACTCCTGTAATCCCTGCAACTCAGGAGGCTGAGACAGGATCCCAAGCTCAAAACCAGCCTGAGCTACTTGGGGCCCTAAGCAACTTAGCAATACCCTATCTCAAAATAAAATATAAAAATGGCTGGCGATATGACTCTAAAAAGAATGCCTTCTTAGCAAAGAACTAGGTGCTTCAGAGAAGAACATTTACATCGTCATAATAATTTAATTGCTGCATTGATTTTTCAGCTTATCAGCTATAGACAAAGCGTGGAAAGATATAATTGATTATAGGGAAATAAAACTTGAACTCAAAAAGTTGAATAGGGAAATCAATGAGAGAGCTCAGTTCTCATTTGTCATAGCAGGGTTTAAAGAAAATAAAGTTGATTACAAAAGAAATATCAGTATAAGATATATAGCTACCCAAAGAACTAAAAGATGCAAGGACTTTGCCTCCAGGAGCCTGAGCTTCAGGTTGAGTAAAGAGAGGACAGCGGACTACAGCTTCACATTCCAAGCCTTCTGCGTGGGCTTTCTGATTTGTACTTATTCTTCAGATTGAATTTCTAAAAAAAAAATTTTTTTAATTGAAAAACCTTTGGAAGTAAGTGGAAGGCCAAAGCTGGGTGTCTGCATCCCACCCTTGCTGCCAAGCTTGCAGGCAGAATCCCAAGGATGAAAGGTTGCAACTGCTCATGAGGAGAGGAAACCACCTGGTGTTCCTAAAGCTAGTGGCAACGTGAAGGACTTTGAGGAAGGAGAGAAAGAGGCTTAGTGGCTGAGTCTGTGCAATAAAGGGACTACTTAGTACTTTTTTTGTGTGGTGCTGGGGATCAAACCCAGGACTTTGTGCTGAGCACATATGATATCACCAAGCTTCACCCTATCCAAAGGGGCCACTTAGAAAGTCTTAACGCTTAGTTTTTTTCTGCAGCTTTTTACATACTGAAGTTTACATAATTTTCATTAAGAACATTAGAACTCAGTTCCACCTAAACAAATTGCAATGTCCAGAGTTATGTAATTCTTAATGCCGTTTTAGGGACTTTCTGTCATTTCCAGGTTTAAGGCCAAATGAAGCATAAGTAGCCAGTCACTGAAATTTGGTTCATGTATTTCCAGTATTTCCTTTGCCATATTTCCCCATTTTTAATTTATAATCTCCAGTATTATTTGCACATTATTTCATTATTGCACTTTGTTATATAATTCATCATTTATACCATCCATGTTCTTTCTTTTCTTACAGATTGTGATATCTTTAGTCTGAATTTTTAACTGGAATCAGAACTGGATGTTGGGGTCACTTTTATTGTACCACGTGATAACATAATTCAGAATTTCCCCCCCAAAGTTGAGATTTAGTTAATATAATTTTTTAATGTTAAAGAAGATGTATAGTGGTAAAAAATTTATTCTTGCAGCCATGTTGAACAATGTATTTAAAATTGTAAACTCTTGGAATACTGTATTTATCTGCTATTGCAATATAAAGTACTTTGACTTAGTCTTGGTAACTGTACAGTAATTTGGTTTACTAACAAAAGTTGTGAATAAAACTGTGAAACTAGAAAGAAGACTTTCTGGACTTTAATAGAAAAATGTGATTTTAATATTACTATTTCTCTTCTTTTAATATAAATTTCCCAAGTCAGTGTAAATAGACACATGCACACGCACACTCCTTTTACTAAATGGTAATGCTTCTGTAAATGTCTCTTTGTCCCATTGGCTAAAAAATGTTGTAATCTTTCTTAGATATATATATATATACACACGTATATATTTTAAAATATTGGCTTTTCCAGCAAGCTATCATGTGTAGTGTACAGTGAAAAGTTTTAATACTGTAGGGTAGAATTTTAAATATTCTCTTCTCTTTCTTGCCAAACATGAGTGGGAGACATGGCTGCTTCCCCCAGACTGACTGCCTTGGCATCCTTGTAGAACATCATTGTTTCAAAAACGAAGGGTGCTTAATTGTTCCCTTTTCTCTGTATTCTGTAGGTCTCATAACAACAAACTGCAGTCTACAGCTTCTTAAAGTTCAGCGTGTTAACCTAATAAAACACAGCAAGAATCTGGTTGTCTGAACTATTTTAAATTAAGGAGCCAGATGTTTTTAGTCAGGTTATCCTGACAAGACTTGACCTAAACTTCAGTTTTATTGGTCGTAACAGTCCAAATGTATTCTTGGCCAATTTTGTCCAACGGACAAGGGAAAAGCAAAGTCAACGACATCATTATCTTGTCAAGATCAAATGGTTTTACTATTGTGGCAGAAGCGGGAAAACTGTTTATTGAAAAAAAAAAAAGAAAGCAAGAAAAAAGATACTATGGGGTCAAGTGTAACTCCATGGAAACGCCACGTCGCTCTTCAGTGAAGAAGCTGGTTTAGAGTCTCGCAGAAAACTTTTGACTGTATTTATTTATTGTTGCAAAAAAGACGCTTTTTTATTGCTGCCCTCATTTGTCAGCTAATTATTTTTTTCTTATAAAATCCAGCCCCGGTTACATGTAATCCATCCTGAATCTTATCATGATTCCTGAAGGTAAAAGTACAAGACGACCTCTAGATGTCTTTTCTTTCTATGAAAGGAGCTGCTATGTACACATGTGCACACACACACACACACACAACTGGGAATCAACAATGAGTTTATTATTCGTGGTAGACAGGAAGTAAGCTTGCAGAAAGGTTGAACTAAGTGGTCCTGGACTACAGACTCTGTTGCCTTGAATATACCAGTACAGTTTGTCATTTACTCTGCGCCAGGCTAAAATGAGCAAAATCTATTTGAAGGTATCTTGTTTGTAAACATTTGTCAGATTCTAATTTTTTCTTTTTGTATTAAAATTCAACTATGGATGTATATGAAACAAAATAAATGGAGATAATTTTTCTCCCACAGACCAAGGTGTCTTTGAATGTGCGCTAATGATTATCTGTAAGCCTCTGTGGGGAGAGGGAGGGCAGCCCATTGAGAACGGTTCTCATCAGACATGAGTTTCTCCAGGACAGCAGTGGCCCAGTGTTTTAGAATTCCCAGTTCCTAGTCACCGTGTCAGAAAATCTCCAGGGGTGCTCATCCTGTTGCATCGTACCTGGTAGGGTGATCTGACATGGCACGCACTGCCTTCCTCTGTACTTTCTGTGATTCCAGGCTGATTACCAGTTACAGAAAGCTACGTGTATTGCACGAAGGGCATTTTTAGATGACCTCATCTTCTTTGTCTTTTCTGTTTGCTGGTTGGGTTTGTCTGTTCTATGTCTTTGAGCATGAGCAGTAGGGAGAAAATGGAAACTTGAGAGGAAGGTGTATTTTGCATGTTTTCCTTTCAGCGTTCTAACCTTACACATGGAGTTACTGCACTGTAGCAATGGCTTCTCCTCCGAAGTCTGCCAGAGTTGGATTATGCAGGTTTGCAAAAATTTTCTTAGTTTTGTACTAATTCATATTAGCTTTGCCCTACTGTGTTCTGGAATTTACCTAATTATTGATTTTTTTAAAGTTTCCTTCTGTTTAATGTTGCCCTGCTATGCAAAACCCTTCCCAGACCAGTTTCTTAAAAAAAGAAAGACGTTGCTGTGGTTCCTAGTTCTTTCTTACTACAGGCTCAGGTGTACAGGTTGTTCTGGGTTAATTTTGTCTGATGAAGCCCATTCCTTTTTGTGCATAAAGATGTCACTTAAGCCTACACTTACAAACTAAGGAGACTAATTGCTCAGAATGGAAACATGAAAACAAAAGTTTTTGCTTCAGATTTTAAGATGGAAGTAGTTAAATACAGGTTATTTTGTCCTTTTAGTTTTTAAAAGAGTTACATATGTATGCGCTGTGCTGATGCAAGAATTCTACATTTTAATGAACTATAAAATTATTCTGCATCTCATCATGTCACAGTATTTCTGTAATATTTATTCATATACGTATCTATAAATATACATGAGCTTAATCGTTTAAAACTTGTTGCGGCAAGAACTTTCCTACCTGTAGGCAATAGATTGCTATGTTTTTAACAAATTGTGGAAAATTCTAAACAGCAATTCTTTTTGTACGTAATAGGACATTTCATCCTAGAAAAATAAAGTAATGTTTTATGACATTGGATTTGGTGCAGTTTCTAATGAAACAATGGTTGGTTGGTTGGTTGATTGGTTGATATATTTTCTAAAGCTATTGGCATTGCCATATTGTACAAAAAAAGTAAATTTTATGGAAATCCTGAGACCAGGAAGATGTTAATTTCATATGTATATAATGATGTAAAGCTTTTTCCAATTTCTATCACCATATAAATACACAAAAACATTTTATAGTTTTATCAGCTATAGAGCTTTAGTCTTTCAAAAGTAATTTTTGAAAAACATACGTTCTTAATTTCAAAAGCTGCTTTTCTATGAGTATTCTTTGACAGGCTTCTACTATTCAATAAGATATTAATCTATTTTGCTTTCAGTAATCAAAGTAGTATAATGCACATTTGTGATACTATTAGGATGGTTGTATCCCAGTCTTTGGGCCTGTAAATATATTCAATTTGCATCAACAGATTTATTTGGCTAAAGTATTTTCAGTGTTAGGCTTTATCTGCCAAGTTTACAAAGTCCTTAAAACCATTTCACAAAAAGTATTTTCATAACATTGGTAAAGCTTTTTTCTCCTATCCAAATTCTGCGGGATTTGTATTAATGTACTGCAGTAGGGTTTTTAACAATTGTGAACTTTTGGAGATGCTTTCTAAAGTAAAACAGTTAATTACCTCTCTGTCTTTCAAGTGGCCTGGAGTATTATTATGTAGAGACCCTAAGATATGCTGTTGTTTGTAACCTACCTTCCTAGAACCTGCAAATAAAAGTTCTTTCCCAATTCCTGTTCATTCCTGGTAGGCAAATTCCTGGCTGCTTTCTTGTGTTTCCGATATTGAAGAGCCTACCTGATGCCAGGCACATCGGCTCCTGCCTGTAATCCCAGAGACTTGGGAGGCCAAGGCAGGAAGATCCCAAGATGGAAGGCAGTCTCAGCAACTTAGCAAGGCTCTGACTCAGAAGTGAACAGGGGGTAGGTGGGTAGTAACTTAGTGGAAAATCACCCCTCGATTCACTCCCTCATACTGCCAAAAAAGAGGAAAAGCCAACCTGGGGGCCTTTTAAAATCTCAGTACAGACAGGTTCGACACTACCTGTTGTTATAGCAGTTGTTCTGTGATCGAGGGAGTTCCCTCAAGTCTCAGATCTCTAGCCCTTAAACTGAGAATGGTAATAATACCCCATGGGCAAAATGACGACTTTTTTAAGTATTTAGGGGGAAAGGCCAGCTAAAAAGTATTTTTAATAATCTGAAATAGTGCAAGGCACTTCTGTTTTGAATGACATACCAAAAAAGACATTTCAGAAGATCACACCACTTGATCTGATTTGGACCAAATACAATTAGTGAAGTATGCCATATTTTTAAAACGATAAAGCCCTGCCTTATCTAACATACTTGTTACGTGCATTGATATGTCCTGAAATTGAGGTTATGTACTGTAGGTGGAAAGTCAGTTTTTAAATGTTTGCATATATGTGCTTGGTCAACCTAAAAAATTAAGAGAAATATGGACACTTCAAAAGACAGTTTTAAAAAACTAGTAGCACTAAAAAGAAAAAGAACAATTCATGTCTTACAGACCTCTGTTCCCTGCTAAAACCAGAATGAGTACCTTTCCCCCTTGAATTCCAAAGTAACAACGGTTTAATTTGGAGGCGGGATGCCATTGAATTACTCTTTTTTTTTTTTTTTTTTTTTTTAAAGAAAGAGGGGACAGTGAGAGAGGGACAGAATCAATTTTTATTGAGTTTTTCACATGGCTTTCATTGCTCTGAGACTTCGTTGCGTATGTGGTGCTGGAGTTTGAACTCGTGTACTTGCACATGCCAGGCAAGTGCTGTAAACGCTGAGCCACTGCTCCAGCCCCCATTGAATTACTCTTAAAGGCAACTGAGTATTTTATTGATGAGCGACCATTCTGTGTGCACATAGGCACAAAGGCTCTTCAGTCTTTGGAGCACAAAGCCATGTACTACGAAAACTATCAGTGGGATAAAAGGATTAGAAACTACAATGAATTCATTAAAATTTTCCATAAAATTAAAGATTTATTCAAGGTCCTGACAGAATATTGAAAAAGAGATCCTACTTTATTTTGCCTAACCTGGAATTACCACTTTGTCCTTGACTGTCCTGTTCACATCCCCAGCCCTGCCATTCTACCTCAGTTGAGCCTCACCACCCTTGCCTTGCAGACCTGGCCTTGAACGATGGCCATGCCTTGTGTCTAGGCAGTCTCTTAAAAATCTGGCCTGCATGTGTTTGTGGAATGTACACATTACTTGTGTGACTTCCAAACATCACAAATCGTCAGGGCTCTGGCATTTTTTTGTGTTTCCAAAATTTTTCACAAATAAACTAAGAAAAACTCAGGTTTTTGTAAAAGTGATTACTTTCTCTTTTGTTTTATTATTGTGTTTTTGGTTTTAGACCAGATCACTCTTAAATTGCCCAGATTGGCCTCAGACTTGTGATCCTCCCAGCTCAGCCTCCTGAGTAGCTGGAGTCACAGTGTAAGCCACCATTCCAGACATCTTCTCTCTCAAGATTAGGCCCCCTTATAAGTCTTGTCTTATGCTGTAACATCTGGCCATCCCGCCAACGTTTATCTATTTGGCTATATTGCAGTCTTCCCACCATGTTACTTAAATCACCACTTAAGTCTTTTGACAATTAAAAATGTGACTGTTACTGTTGACTGACAGTATTTTACGACCAAGTTAATCTTCCTTTTTTTGGGGGGGGGGTACGAGGGATTGAACCCAGGGGTGCTTAACCACATCCCCAGCCATTTTATTTATTTTATTTTGAGACAGGGTCTCACTCCGTTTCTTAGGGCCTCAGCTTCTCAGGCACTGGGATTATAAGTATGTGTCACCATGCCCAGCTAATTTTAAAGAAAACTTAATTCGGATGCTCTTTGTTAGCTGCTTACTCTGTTGCCAATAGTTTATGTAATAATGAAGTTGTTCCCAAGAAACTCTGATAAATTTTTTTAAGAGAGAGGGACAGTGAGAGAGAGAGAGAGAGAAACAATTTTTTAATTTAGTTTTTCATGTGGCCTTCTGTTGCTCCGAGACTTCATTGCGCACGTGGTGCTGGAATTTGAACTCACGTACTTGGCGCATGGTGGGCAAGCGCAGTAACCACTGAGCAACTGCTCCAGCCCTGATAAAAAAAAAATTTAATAAATTTGGGCCAGACTCATTTTTGGGAAATTATCTTAAAGCCCTTCAGTAGTACTTCACGACAGAATAGTCAGAAGTCAGCCGGTGCAGTGGCACGTTCCTGTAATCCCAACAATTCAGGAGGCCCAGGCAGGAGGATCACAAGTTCAAAGCCAACATCAGAAACTCAGGAGATCCTATCTCAAAAGT
Source organism: Aplodontia rufa (assembly GCA_004027875.1). NCBI lineage: Eukaryota > Metazoa > Chordata > Mammalia > Rodentia > Aplodontiidae > Aplodontia > Aplodontia rufa. Next base: position 40,613 of record PVKS010000858.1, on the reverse strand, counting down.
TTAAAAAAAAAGAAAAGAAAGGCTGGGATGTGGTGGCACAGTGGTTAAGCATACCCAGGTTCAATTTCTAATTTTGCCTCCATGCCCACGTTTGAAGCAGAAGTAGCAAACATTCTGTCTCACGCAATTGCTACCGGCTTCTCAGGGCACCGCCTTAAGACCAAAAGAGCTGCCTTTCTCTGCAGTGCAGTTCCTCGGTTTGGCAGGAATTCCCCCTGCATATTGGTTGGTGTCTGTTCACAGTGTTTCGAATTAACTTGAGAACACTGCTATGTCTTTGTGGACTCAAAAAAAAAAAAAAAATCATTAAACTTAGTGGTTAAACCTTTTTTGAACCAACCAGGAAATATTTAAAATTCGCTTGCTTGTGAGCTGTCATTGATGAATATTGATTCCAGGGATTGGGAGCCAAGTTTGTAAAAAACTTTTTCTCAAACCTTTGAGCTCAATGAGGCTAAATAAAACCCAGGTGCATCCAAGATCTGATTTCAAGGCAAGATTTACTGCTTTATAAACACAAACATGATACCTGGTCATAATAGAAAAAATGACATCAGATACACCCAGCATACATTTAGCAGTGGAATAACTGCTGATTTGGCACAAAACATAAGTTAATCAGGAGCAGGGAGACGTAAAAATACACTATATCTTACATTTCGGTACATCAAGAATACTTGCTTTGAATACTGTTTTGCTTGAATTAAGCCCTTTAGTACTCTTCAGTTGTAAAATTTTAATACTTGTCCTGAGCTTTGACCTAGTGTTTGATCCAGATGACATTTCATATGCAAATGTGTTGACTAGTGCACTTACTGTTATGTACAGTTTTCAATGTGATGGTTTCAGTATAAAATTTGGTTTGATACATGATATAAACTATTCAAAGTTGTATATTTAAATTCAAGAAATATCTTTTTTGTGAATTATTTCTACTGAAGAATGTATTAAATTAAAATAATTTAAAAACCTAACATGAAGCAGTGATCTGTTAACTGGACAGGTCAAGTATCTGAGCTATGGGAGTCCCTGTCTGTCTGGGACTTCAGTTGAATAACTGTCGCTGGACTCCCAAGGATATCATTTAAGAAGCAGTTTGTAAATAAGAAAGTGACAACCTCAAGATTAGAGTTGGAACTGTACAGGTCGTTCCTAAAAGTAGCTGTGGGCCCAATTTTAAAGGAAGGTCCCATTTCATAAAGATAGACCTTTCCTGTCTTGTAGCTGAGTTCAGGTCTTGCTAGGATGGTTTGTTTCAAATGCATTGATCGTGAACTGCACTTTGAACTTGCCGGTCCCTTTTCAGGTTAAACCTTTTCACGTAGCTGCTACTGCTCCTGAGCACTCCATCTCCTGGTCGCAGGCGTCCTCTGAGAACCTGGAGCAGAGCTGTGGGGAGCTGCCGCCTCTTGTGGTAGATGTGGCCCATCACAATATACCTGCTCCCTGAACAAAACGAAAGCATCAATCAGTAGTGTCATTAAGTGCCATGAAACAAAGAATATGTAAGACCTTTAAGGAACACCTAAGTTTAAATCTTACTGCTGCACACGTTGAAACTTAATGAGTTTACAGGCCACAGGCGGGGACAGTCTAGCGACCTTTAGGAAGTAGCCGCTTGGAAACAGTCGACATTACAGAACAAAGGTCCTTTCTCAGTCCTCTACAGAACTCCTTATCCCTTCTGGGAAGTGTTACCTCGTCCACTCCATTTGTCAAGGTGTTTTAGTGCCTGCTGCGTGCCAATCCTTACTGATCTCACCTTTGCCGGGGGTGAGGTGGGGGTTTAAATCACTGAGGGGTCGAAATTACAATCTGTCCTCTAAATTCTATTCGTTACAGTACTCCCAAAAGAAGGTGCTGGGTGACCCAAAGCTTCTGACATCCAGATGACAGACGCGGCCAGTGAGGCCAGGTTCAGTACCAGGTTTAAATTCTGGACATGGCCTACTGCAGCTGGAGACGTCTAGGGCTAACATGTGGACCCGGAAGAAGAACCCGTCCGGAGTGAGGTACAGGCGGTTCATCTTGTAGAGCCCGTCCTGGTCCACCAGCAGAGTCACCAGCCGGATCCCTGTGCCCAGCACGTCCACGTCGTGCACGATTCCGTTCACTGCTGCTTTCAAAACAGTGGGGAAACGCATTACAGTGACTGCCTCTCATAGCCCCGCGCGACCTTAGCAAACCACGAAACAGCGCACAGGGTCGGGCCTCTCGGATGGCGCGGGAGGGTGCAAGGAGGGCTCGGAAAGGCTCGCCTCGGCCTGGGACGGGCTCACCGAATTCGCTGTCGCAGTACGACTCGCGCTCGTCCAGGTCCGCCCTGCAGGCGCGCGCGCAGGGCTCAGCGCCCGGCTCCGCGTCCCTGGGCTGCGGCGACGGCGCGGGCGCGGGCGCGGGCGCGAGGGGCAGCGCGGCGGCGCGCGGCCGGTTGGGGTGGGGGAGCCCGGCGGGGGCCTCGGTGGCGCGCGCGGGCGGCCGCGCAGCCGGAAAACGCAGGTGCCGGGCGCGCGCGCGGCGCGGGGCGTCCTCCGGCGCGGGCGCGCGGCGCGGGGACGCGCGGTTCTCGGCCTGCCCGAGGCGCGGGCCCGGCGGCCCAGCAGGAGCGCGCGCGGCCTCCCGGAAGCCGGCTCGGTTCTCGGCGGGCGGCGCAGGCTTCCGGCGCCGGGGATCCGGCCAGGCGCGCGGGGTGGCCTCTGCAGCGCGCGGACGTCGCGGGGCCTCCGGGATCTGCTGCACCTGGGGTCCTGGTGTCTCCTCCGCGCTGGCGCCGCCGCTGGGGTCGGACTTTCTGTGGTGTGGCGCCCAGGCTGCCGGGGGAAGGGGAGGCGAAGCAGTGAGAGGAAGGCCGGGGATCCCGGGAAGGGAGGAGAGAGGACAAGCCCGGAGCAGGGGAGGCCCGTGGGGCAGAAGGAAGGGCTCCGGGAGCGAGGCTGGGGACCAGGCTCCCGCAAGCACCTGCAAAAGCAGAGCTGGGGCGCCCCCGCAAGTGAAGGAAGGAACGGGGACCGCCCCCGGTGAGGGAGGGACGAGTTTCCTAACCACCAAAGGAAGGAAATGGGGCACTTGCCCGCTAAGAATGGGCCCAGCTAAGAACAGTTTGCAATCACCACATGGGGTAGCAGAGGCCTGATTGGAACGTTCTATTTTGTAAAGGAACATTTTCAAATCTATAGCTTTTCAAATTGCAGATCTCTATTCTAGGACTCAACATTTGTGATAACTTGGGTTAAATAACAAACTTTTTGCCCTTCTATATATATACATATGCAACCGCATGTATAAACACACACACATCCGGCTTTTTGCTATTTACAGTTTGTTGAGAAAGTACCAAAAGCAAACCCCGTGGGGGAAAAGTCTCAGGTTACAGGTTCTCCTAATTGTTTAAGCGCCCCTGACAACAGAACTATTTGGTTTTCCCATCCGTATTTACACTGTCCTCTTGGTCTCTACAGAATCAAGCATTTGTGAGTGGATTTTTATCTGGCTTCTTAGACACCACTTACTGGTAAACCACAGCTTAGAAAGGGTTTTAAAAGCTTGACTGAGAAGCAGAGGCCCCTAATTAAGTATAAAAGCACACATCGCTTCCAATTTTCTCCCCACTGGATGGTAAAGAAAATCTCCTAAATGGTATGGCATGAAGACACTCTTTTAAAATTATTAATGATTTTCTCTAGCTCTGCAGACAGGTTGGTGAGCAAATCTCCGCCGGCTTGGAAGCTGGGCAACTTTCCATGGCCAGTTACACAACCTCACCTCCCTGTTTGCCTGGGTCCCAGGGCCCTCCAATCAGACACAAGAACTGGGGACCAGTCTTAATTTTTCTCTTCCTTTTGCATTAAAGAGCTTGGTCCGCCTGTTTGGAACTCTGGCAACACTTCATTTAAAGTGGATCTGTCTTGCCAAATCGATAATCTCTTTTAAAATCAGTTTTCGCCCAGCAATAATGGCTGGTTATAGTTGATGTTTTTGCAAAGAGGTTGATTCTGACTCACTATGTTAGAAGGGTGTATCCTCCACAGCTGAATAAAGTTCTGGTGGAGATCCAGCTCCTGACTGTCAAAGGTTGACCTCACAACTGCCTCCCATCGATATCACCATCTGTTGTCATGGGAAAGATGGTCTGATATTTGGGTTAAATGCCACTGAAGTCATTCCATTTCCATGTGGGAAAATAACCCAAAATAAATTGCGCTGTGAGGTAAGGAAGCTATTTTTCCCAGAGATAAAGCAAATAGAGCATCCAGATAAAAAGCAAAACAAAAACACGGGTTCTGCAGAGAAAGCCTCATTTCTTCTTTGCCCTCAGCAACAATTTCATGTCATGCATGAAATATGCGTATTGTGTCTTAAAAACAGATCCTGGCTCAGGTGTCCCTAGGCTGTTTGCTGGGGCTGCGGGGAGAGGGGAGAAGTGCAGGGGTGAGGGGCTGTGCGATCTCCGCTCGCCTTCAACTTCAGCCCAGCCCTGCTCCGCACACCCGGCTCAGTGCCCAACCTCAGCACCCGGGCGCCGGCAAGGCGGACCCCGCGCTCCTGGGCGCCCTGCGAGCCCAACCCGGGCACGGCTCCCAAAAGGCGCGCCACGACCCCTTTTGACACTTTCCCTCCTCTGGGCTGGAGCAACTACTTAACATGCAAAGTTTTCTGCAGCCTGCCTGGCTCGCCCGGGATCGTTCCAGCAGTTGAACCGGCTTCTCTCCGAAAAGGCCGCCAAGAGCCACAAAATCTTGGGGACCCATTTTGCTCCTTCCTAACACGCACACGGACCTGGAGTCCCCCACTCCTGCAGGCTCTGACCTCGTCCTCGCCCCGCGCTGCAAGTCCTCTCGCCGGTCCCCCCGGCCCCCGCCGGATCCCTGCTCCTCTCCGGGGCTCTGCATTTCAGCGACCTTACCTTTCCTCTCCGCCACCGGGGCTTCGGGGGATGATCCAACGATCAAACAGAGAAGCCAGAGGGCTCTAGCTGTCATTTTTGTGGACAGGGTTCCCAGGCTCTAAACGAGCCAGGGCTTTGGCTCGCGTTCTCTCCCCCCACCCCTGCTCCACACCCCCACCCCCGTTCATGCTAATGAGGGGCAGCCTTTGGGGAAACGGGCATCGCCGGCCGAACAGACCATTGCGGCGGGGATCTCTCCCTCTCCCCGAGGGCGACGAGCACGTGGCCTCTGGAAGTTGTCCCTGTCTGTCCTGGGACCTGGGGGCAAGGCTAGCATCACATCCTGAACTTGGACCCGGGTGGGTTGCAGGCTGGGGTGGGGGTGACAAACGAAGAGAATAGAGGCACTGAGGGGACCTGAGGGACAGGGTGACGGAAGATCCAGTGCTGGGAATGTTTTTTCTAGATTTAAGTCAACAACAAATAGAAAATTAGAGCCTGAGACAGCTCTGGTTTGCGGAAGGGAGGAGATGCCAGATAGAGAAAATGCGTTCCAGAATGTGTGAGGCAATTCCTAGAGACACCAAGTCCCTACCTCCCAGGTCTGGTGAAACTGTCTTACTGCATATGCAGAATTGCTGTTTCAGAGCCAGAGGGGGGAAGCCCTCAACAAAACAGAGTTCCCTCCCTCTCCCTCTCTCTCCCCACCCCTTTCTTCCCTCCACTGAAATTGGTGTTTCAGATTTACCAAGTGCTTGCTGAGTGAGTGGCTTTTACCTGCCAGGTACTAGGAGACAGAGTTGAGTAAATCACCTTTCCCTGCTCCCTAGGAAGGGTTCCTCACCGGGAGAGAGGTGGCCTTTTTTTTATTCTTTCTAAGAAAAACCCTAATTCACTGTTTAGTGAGACAGCACCGTAAGTTGGTCCTGAGCGAATGACACTTTCCCAAGGGGGACATAAGTTCACCAGAGTAAATCCCCAACCTCATTGCAGGACATTTCATGTGCAGGGCTTCAGACTGAAATAGAAGATATGAGGAGCTTTATCTGAAAGACAGCCAACAGAGGTGCAGCTGCTAAAGGAAATAAACTTTAGCTAATAAACAAATTAGCTTTTGTCTCAGAATAATAGTGGGGCGGCTGAGTAGACCCTGGGGGGACCATTTCTCAAAAACGACTCTGGGAAACTAGGGGAGTGCGGGAGTGTGTGTGTGGGGGGGGTGATGAGAGGGCAGCATCTCTCATGAACTCCTTCATGTTCAAGTTCTTTTGAAGGAATTGAGGTCAGGGCAGCTGGGGTGCACACAGAAGCATGGATTGTGTACTGTGAAAATACCAGAAGGCAGGAGTTTTGAAGTCAATGGCTTAATTTCAGTTTAAGAAAGAATATTCTTGGGGCTGGGGATATGGTTCAGTGGTAGAGCATTTGCTGAGCATGAGTGAGGTGTCCTGGATTTGATCCCCAGTACCACCAAAAAAAAAAAAAAAAAAAGTACAACCAAGGTCTCCAAGAAACAAGCAGATCGCTTTGAGGGGTTGTGGCAATGAACTGCCCGCTGCTAGAGGTATCCAAAGAGGAGAACCTCAGAACACTGTCAAGCAAGCAGGTTCCTAATGGGTGCTTTATGGTTTGAAAGTATAGTAAGGACAGTGTGGTCGCCTAGAGGGAGCCTGGAGAGCTGAGTGTGCAGCTCAGTGGTAGAGGACTTACAGAACATACCCAAGGCTCTGGGTTCAATCCCCAGCATGAATGAATGAATGAATGAAGGATGGATGAATGAACTAATAATAGGGAGAGGCTGGCTGTAAGTTGGAGGATGAGAACATGTTTTCTGCACCTCAGTTTTGTTGATGGATTGATCATGAGCCCAAAGTCTTAAAAATATAGATATATAAACTAGATTCTCATTTATTAATTTAGCCTGGAGTCCGTAGTCAACATGAGTCAGAAGTATAATTATGAATCAGAAAGTTGCCTACGGAGCACTAGATCAGATTGCACCTGAAGAAGGTGAGCTAATCTTCCCTCATTCAGGTGCAGAGGAGCAAATTTTCTATTTCTTCTAAAACAGTGCTGTTACTGCAAGTCTGTGTCCAGACTCCATAGATGACCAGATAAACACTGGTAATGTCTTGCCCTTGGGGCCCATTCTTTCTCATGCTCTTTTTTAAGCCAAGTGGAATAAAACCAATTAGCTTTCTCGATTACAGCCACCTTTCAGGCATCTTCATGGGATTACAGTGGAGTTTCTCAGATTCAGTTTGGGCTGTTCCTGAAATTCATATTGCAAATACCTGAAGTATAGCAGCAAAGAGTGAGCTTCGTGGCTCCTGGGGTAGCATCGGCTGGAAGAACTTGCCAGGGTTCAGGGCTGGGTCCTGGGCAGCAGCTCCCGCCTTGCAGACTCAGAACTAAACTAGGATGGAAAGCAGAGTTCCAAGTGACTGCTCTCTACATGGAATGTCTACTTAGTAATGTGTGATGGAAACTTGACGCAGGAAGAGGCACATGCCCATGTCAACCTACCTAGCTTCCTCCTAGAAACAAGCCACACGGGAAACCAAATTATCATCAGAAACCGGAGAAGAGGGAATTGTCACACAATTGAGTTATTGTACAATCATAAATGCATATAGAGTAGCAGTATGATCTGCACATGTTCTTAAACCGAATTACCCCCACATCACCTACACCCCAGGTGTCATGAGTCATCTATATTTCACCCCTACAAGCGATATAAATGGTTAGATTGTGAATTTTCCAGAATTAAATGATTATATAAGTATTATTTGGATTCTCAGGGGGACAGGGTAAGCTACATTGTTCATTGTCTCCCTAGATCCTTCCCTATCCTCCCTCCCTCTCTCCTCCCCTCCCCTACCCATGTATCTATGATTGCCCCAAATTATGTGTTGTCACACCTGTGCTGGGTCTAGTACATGTGTTTGACTACCTGTCACCCAACCCTGGGTTTATTGAGTGTATCTTTTTTTTTTTCCCCAGGGCTGGGGATCGAACTCGGGGCCTTGCGTGTGCTAGGCAAGCGCTCTGCCACTGAGCTAAATCCCCAACTCCGAGTGTATCTTTCTGCTTAGTAAATATTTATTGAGCATCTACTATGTATGGGTTGGAATTTCCCAAGTGATAGAATGCCTTTGTGGGGCTGGAGCGGTGACTCAGTGGTTACAACCCTTGCCTGGCATGCACAGGACCCAGATTCAAACCCCAGTACCATGTACACAGCTAAGTGTCAGAAAAACAAAAGCCAGGTGAAAAAATAAAGTTGATTCTCTCTTTCTCTTTCTCTTTACAATAAAGAAAGAAAGAAAAAGAAATGCCAGGGCTGGAGCAGTGGCTCAGTGGTTGGAGCACTTACCTGGCATGTGCAAGGACCCGGGTTTGAACCCCAGCACTACATACACAACTGGGTGTCAGAGCAACAAAAACCAGATGAAAAACTAAATAAAATTGATTCTCTATCTCTCTCTCACTGTCCCTCTCTCTTTAAAAAAAAAAAAAAAGAAATGTCTTTGTTATTCATGAGCTTCCTGTATCACACCTGAGTTTATGTTAATGAGTTGGCTTTTGGGGGTTCTCCTGATTGCTTCAGGATGAGGACCGGTAAGTACGATATGATCACAGGGTTGGGACTTTGAGTCAGTCCAACAATCTCTAGGGAAAAGGAACTCTAAAAATTGAGTTCAGTCACATGGTCAAGATGTAATCAGTCAGGGCTAGAATGGTGGCTCAGCAGTATTTCGCTAGCCTGACATGCAAGGACTCACATTCATAGCCCAGCACCATGAACACAACTAAGCGTTGGAGAAATAAAAAACCAGAAAAATAAATAAAATTGATTCTTTTTCTCTTTAAAATTTTTTTTGATCAATCACATCTACCCAATGAAACCCCAACTAAAAACTCTAGACCCCGAGACTCAGCATACCTTCCTGGTTGGTGAGTAAACTGATGTGCTAGGAAAGCTGTGTGCTTGGTACACAGAGAAAAGACACTTCCGGGGAACTTCCAGACCTTGCACTACATGTGATTTCATTTGGCTGGTCCTAATTTCCATCCCTCCTCCTCCTCCTCCTCCTTCTTCTTCTTCCTCTTCTTCTCCCTCTTCTTCCTCCTCTTCCTCTTCCTCCTCCTCCTCCTCCTCTTCTCCTTCTCCTTCTTCTTCTCCTTTTCTTCTTCAAGGGACAGTGAAAAGAAGAAAGAGAGAATTAATTTTATTTAGTTTTTCATTTGGCTTTTATTACTCCAACATTTTATTATGTATGTGGTGCTGCAGTTTGAACCCACATCCTCGTGCATGCCAAGCAAGCAGTGTAACCACTGAGCCACTGCTCCAGCCCCTAATTTGCATCCTTTACAGTAAAACTGTAATCTCAAGCATAGCACCTTCTGGAGTCTGCAAATCATTCTAGAGAATCATGAAACCTGAGAGGGATCATGAGGATCCCCCAGGTTTGTGGCCAGTTGACCTGAAATAGGGCAGTCTTGCTATGAATCACACTCCTTAATCAGAGGGTCTGTGTTAGCCCTGGGAAGTCAGTACCACAACTGAATTGCAATATGCAAGTTGGTATCAGGATCCTATGTGCCAGGGCACTGCTTTAGAAACTAGAAATACCAGTCACAACTGGTATCTGGTTCTTGAAAAATAATATAATATAGTTGCTTTGATTTCCATATTATGTAAATTGCAATCATATTTTACTTCTGTTTCAGGAGTATCTTGATTGGGGCCAGGGTGTCCCAAAATTCTTCAGACTTTCACAGACAGCCCCTAACTTTCTCCCACAAACACTAGGCTGAGTCTTGGATTCTTATTATTATTATGTTTGTACTGGGGATTGAGACAGGGTTTCGCTAAATTGTGTAGGGACTCACAAAGTTGCTGAGGTTAGCTTTGAACTTGCGATCCTCCTATCTCAGCCTCCTGAGCCATGGGATTACAGGCGTGAACTGTGCCCAGCTAAATCCTGGATGATGATGATGATGATGATGATGATGATTACTTTTTTTAGAGAGAGGGACAGTGAGAGAGAGGAGAGAGAGAATCAATTTTATTTAGTTTTTCATGTGACTTTCATTGCTCTAACACTTAGTTGTGTTAGGGGTTGTTGGGGTTTGAACCTGCATGCTTGTGCATGCCACGAAAGCACCATAACCGCTGAGCCACTGCTCCAGCCCCTTTATTTTATTTTTAAAGAGAGAGAGGGAAAGAGTGAGACAAAAAAATCAGTTTTATTTATTTTTCATCTGGTACTTGTTTCTCCAACACCAGTTGTATATGTGGTACTATGGTTCAAACTCGGGTCCTTCTGCTTGCCAGGCAAGTGCTCCAACCGCTGAGCCACCACTCCAGCCCCACACACTTTCTTTTCATCATTAATTATCCCCTACACAATATAGTAGAACAGCTGCTTGCATATAGTTTACACTGTTTGGTATTATGAGTAATCTGGAGATTCCTTTATTTTTATTTTATTTTATTTATTATTTTTTTTTGTAATGGGGATTTAACTCAGGGGTGCTAACATCAAGCCACATTCCCAGCCTGTTTTTCATTGTTTCATTTGAGACAGGGTCTTGCTAAGTTACTTAGTGCCTTGGTAAGTTGCTGAGGCTGACTGAACTTGCAGTCTTCCTGCCTCAGCCTCCCAAATTGCTGGGATTGCAGATGTACTCCCCCACGCCCAGTACAGACGTGATGTAAAATCCATGGGAGAATATGTGTAGGTTGCTGGCTAACTACTACGCCACTTTATACGAGGCATTTGAGTGTATGCAGATTTTGCTGTCTGAGGGCATCCTGGAACCAATCCCTCATGGATGTTGAGGGCCAACCACACCTATTTGTATTGAACATTCCAAAATTAGGAATTAGGATCTTCAAAAAAGCAAAGCTTTCAAACTGGGCACAGTGGCATACAACTGTAATCCCAGCAACCTGGGAGGTCCAGACAGGAGGATCTTGAGTTTGAGGCCAGCTTCAACAAGTTAGTGAGACCCTGTCTTGAAATTTAAAAAAAAAAAAAAAAAAAAATATATATATATATATATATATACACACACACACATGCATATGTATATATATAGATGATATAGATAGATGATAGATAGATAGATTATAGATGATAGATAGATGATAGGTGATAGATAGAGCTGGGGATGTAACTCAGCGATAAAGCAACCCAACATTTAATTCCCAGTACTGAAAAGAAAAACAAAACAAACAAAAAACCTTCAAAATTCAGTTCTAAGAGTTTTTTAAAAAGAGTGAGGAAGAGAATAAGAAATAGAATCCGTTTTATTGATTTTTTTCATCTGCTCTTAGTTTTTCCGACACTCAGTTGTGTATGTGGTGCCAGGATTCAAACCTGGGTCCTTGCACATGCCAGGCACACACTCCAGTTGCTGAGCCACCACTCCAGCCCCCATTTCTCAGGTATTTTTATTTTTTTATTTATTTTTTATTTTTTATTTTTTTATTTTTTAAAGAGAGAAACAACTTTATTTAGTTTTTCACATGGCCTTAGTTGCTCCAACACTTAGTTGTGTACGTGGTGCTGGGGTTTGAACCCGGGTCCTCGTGCTTGCCAGGTAAGCGCCGAAACCGCTGAGCCACCGCTCCAGCCCCTCTCAGGTATTTTTAAAATAGTAGTTGGAATAGTTACAATGGGAAAAATGCCCAAGGGAATGTTAGAAACTCCAGGTTCAAGATAATGAAATGGTCCTCTGGGAAGGAAAGGAAGTTGGACTTGGAAGGGCTTGAGAGGCCTTCCCCACTGTGTCAGTCATTTACTGCTATAGAACAAATTATTTCAACACTTTGCAGATTAAAACCATAAACGTGTCATTTCACACTTTCCGTAGGCTGGCAATCTGGCAGTGGCTTAACTGGTGTTCTGGGAGGTTTCACCCAGGTTGTGGGCTGGGGCTGGGGTCTGATCTGCAGGCTCAGCTGGGAGAGGGTCTGCTTGCAAGTTCATTGGTTGGTTGACAGCTGTAGCCTCCTGCTGGCTTTTGGCAGAAGACTTCAGTCCTTGCTCCAAGGGTGTCCCTCTCCCCAATCCTTCCCTCTCCTCCTCTCTCCTCCCCTCTCCTCCTCTCTCCTCCCCTCTCCTCCCCTCTCCTCCTCTTTCCTCCCCTTCCCTCCACCTCCTCTCCTCTCCTCTCCTCTCCTCTTCTCTCTCTCTCTCTCTCTATACACACACACACACACACCTCTTGAGATATATATATGTATGTATGTATGTGTGTGTGTGTGTTTAAAAGAAAAACTGGAATAAGTCTTCTAAGGATAGCACAAAAGATATCAGGGACATTGGTAAACAAAAGACTGATGGATTTTTCTTGATTTTAGAATCATATCATAGTTTCTATTATCATGTATAACTAATAAAATTTACTTCTCTCTCTCTCTCTCTCTCTCTCTCACACCATCCCCTCTTTCTTTTAAAATAAAATCATCATGTTGGGCAGGAGCAGTGGCTCAGTGGTTACCGCACTTGCCTGGCATGCGCAAGTACATGAGTTCAAACCCCAGCACCACCTATGCAACGAAAGCCATGTGAAAAATTAAATTTAAAAAAATTGATTCTCTTTCTCTCTCTCTCTTGTTGTCCCTCTTGCTTAAAAAAATAAATAAAAATAAAATGATCATGTTGATAGGTATTAAACTTTTAAAAATATGTCATAGTATTTACATGTGTACCATCATCTCACATTTATATCCTGAAATTATGTAACATATTTGCGTGTACATATATAGAAAGTTTGGAAATTGATACACAAATAATTATTTCTAAATAAGATTATAGTTGGTGCTTTTCTTTTTTCTTCTTTGTAATATCTAATTATTCTGCAATTAATATATATACTATTTAGTTAGTTATTTTTGGTATTAGGGACTGAACCCGGGGACACTTGACCACTGAGCCTCATCCCCAGCCCCCCTTTTAAAAAAATATATTTTATTTTGAAACAGGGTCTTGCTAAGTTACTGCCGGACTTCACTAAATTGCTGAGGCTGGCTTCGAACTGGAGTCCTCCTGTCTCAGCCTCCCAACGATTACAGGTGTGTGCCACCTTGCCTGGCCCAATAGACATTTCTTGTACACATCTCTTCTTATGAAGACACTGATCCCTGCAGGGGCTTCTGTCTGCGGCTGAGCCTAAGCACCTTTCAAAGGCCTGACCTCCTGATAGCATCACTTTGAGGGTTGAGGCTCCGCATGTGGGTTTGTGCGGGGCCTCCATTCAGCCTGCATGGGCCTCTTCTTTGCAGGTTGGTTCAGCAGCAGCAAGAACCCTGGAGGACCAGACCGGGCCGCCTGGGCTTCCATCTGCATGGAACCCTGACAGTGTCCCCTGATCTCTGGCAAGAGAAGCAAAAAATGTCCTCTTGTGCCTTCTTATTTAATTTCCAGAGGTCTTCCACCTATCTAACTGCATAACAAGTCGCCCCAGCATTTAGCTGCTTGCAACAATAAACCTTTGTCCCTTCACCCTCTGGGCAGGCCATCTGGGAGTGGTTTAGGAGGCTCCTGGCCGTGGAAGCGCGCGTCCCAGCGTGGTCGAGGTCCAGGGATGCCAGCGTGAGCAGAAGCCCTGCAGGCCCGGGAGGCAGAACTCCGGGCTGTGCGCACCCAGCTGGTCCTAACGAACGAACGAGGCGCTGGGGTTCCGCCTCGCAGGGTGCGACCGCACCTTGGAGACGCGCCCTCTGCTGGCCGCTCCTTCGATCCGCGGCCAACAGCCTCCTTCTGGCCTCCCTTCTGGCCAACCCCAAAGTGTTGCTGTGGCTCTTCTCTCAGCCCCCCTGGAGCCAATGTGGAATTTCCAAGAAGAGTAGGAAAAACTGACATCATTACTCCTTTTTCACCTTGGAACCTGGTGAAACTTAAAAGTAAACGTTTGAATATTAATATCAATGCATTATATTTTAGTAAGGATTGTGCTGGATTTTCTGGCCTTTTAAAAATGTGTTGAAAAGCTGCACAAATACAATACTAATAAAGATTTGTATTTATCCACGTGTTTAAAAGTTAAAATTCCAAAGAAACCACCTCTTAGAAACAGGCCAAAGTAAGCAATGTTGTCAGAGGTGCTGGGTAGAGACCGAAGGGGTATCAAGAGGGACTCCTGCAGTGGGCAAAGTCCTGGTTTTTACTTTTGTTTTGTGGTAAGGGGATTGAACCCAGGGGCACTCTACCATTGAGCTACACCCCAAGTCCTTATTTTTATAATTTTTGGGACAGGGTCTCACTATATTGCCCTGGCTGGCCTCCAACTTGTGATCCTCCTACCTGGGCCTCCGGAGTCGCTGGGATTACAGATGTGCACCACAGCGACCAACATCAAGTTATTTCGTCTGAGTACAGATTATACAAATGTGTTCAGTTTGTGAACATTAAACTGCACACATGAGTTTTTCTGAATGTATGTTGCATGTTGATTACAATGATCATTTTTTAATTCGTAAGTAGAACAATAAAATTTAAAATAAATCATGGGGTCTGGAGCAGTGGCTCAGCAGTTACACACTTTCGTGGTTATGTGTGAGGACCCAGATTCAAACCCCAACACCAAATGCTCAACGAGTATCGGAGAAACAAAAAACAGATGAAAAAATAAAAATAAGGGGCTGGAGCCCTGGCTTGGTGGTTTCAGGTGCTTGCCTGGCATGCGCAAGTACACGAGTTCAAACCCCAGCACCACGTATACAAGTCTCAGAGCAATGCAAGCCGTGTGAAAAACTAAATAAAAATTGTTTCTCTCTCTCTCTCTCTCTCACTATCCCTCTCTCTTTAAAAAAATAAAAGAAAAATAATTGATTCTATCTTTGAAAAAATAAATAAAAATAAAATAAATCATCACCCTAATAAATTCCTGATATTTATCTAGCTCAATTTAAAAAATGATAATTGTATGCAAAAATTCAAATAATTTAATTTCTCCAAACAACTGGATCCACAGTCATATAATGCTAAGGGGCACATTCACCCCAGTGGGTATACTATCAAATGAACTCTAACATATTCCACCACTTATCTCCTCACAAGCGGATCTGTCTCTCTCAGCAATATTAGGGTTCCAGAATCAAACCTTAGGCTCAAGAAGGGCCTGGTAGGGGGCTGGAGTGGTGGCTCGGTGGTTATGGCGCTTGCCCGGCAGGCACGAGAGCACAAGTTCGAACCCCAGCTCCACGCACACAACTGAGTGCTGGAGCAACAGAGGCCATGTGAAAAACTCAATAAAGTTGTTTCTTTTTTTTTTTTTCTTCAGGGCTGAGGATTGAACTCGGGGCCTTAGCGAATACTAGGCAAGTGCTCTGCTACTGAGCTAAATCCCCAACCCCTAAAGTTGTTTCTCTCTCTCTCTCTCTCTCTCTCTGTCCCTCTTTCTTTGAAAATAAATAAATAAAAATAAAATGTGTGCACAGGAAGGGTCACGGTGTTGGACATGACTCAAATTCCTTTTAAGGAATTAGCTTTTCCTCTCTGGGGAGAATGGGTGGGAGGGTGGCCCTGGGGGTCAACAGAAGACCCAAGCTGGATCTGTGTAATTTCCCCTGGACCCTTGATTCTGGAGAGTGGCATCTCTCGGGGATAACGAAAACTTCTTGCGCTGGTGTGGCTCTGGCTCTGAGAGTCACGCACTCCCAGTTTCTTGCATTTGGGGGGCCTCTGGCTTTTCCCAATCTGGCCCCCCAGCTCCCCCTCCCGGTCTACTTCCTGGGTGCACCTGTCCTCTGCCTTTGGGAGCTATTGGCTTTACCCATCTGGCTGGTTTGCCTCCTCTGTTGGCAACAAGAGGCACCTGGGAACTACTGAGCAGTTGTTAGAGGAAATGAGAAAAGGAGGTTTCCAGGAGGAAGGGTTGGCCAAGAATTTGAAACTTCGGGGGCAAGAGGAAAGCAAGGCAAGGACTGAAAGATGTTCCTAGAATTCTCCAGCCAGGAGGTCACGGTTGGGAAGGAGCGTGCGGGGCACGGGGCAGTGAGGACAGCTCAAGGAGGAGACCCTGGGCACCCCGAGGTCATCCCTGAGGCACCTGGCTGGGTGGGAGAGGGCACCCAGGTCACTGCGGAATGCCATGGGGCTCAGAAGAAAATGCCAGGAGAGATGCGAGTTTGACTCTCAGGCGGGAGGGGAAGTTAAGAAATTGCTCTTTCCAGAAATCACTAAATGCCCGCTCAGTTTCCCAAAGAGAGAGGGCGGTTCAGATCCAAGGCAGAGCCAGGGACTGACCCAGGAATGGGAGGGAAGAGGAAAACGTGGAATTTGCATTGAGTGATCCGAACCTGGAGTATTCAGTAGGCACTCAATCAGTGTTTGCTGACTTCGGCCGAATGAGCTACAGTGAACGACTGACAAACATCTACCAGGGAACTGCTGGGCTGCAGAGGGCCAGGTGAGTATCACAGAGCACCAAGCCTCCAGAGAACATGCACGGGCCAATAGGTGACAGCAGTCTTGCACTGAGGGAGCCAGAGATCCATTGCCGCTGTTCTCCCCAGGTGCAGTCCACAGATGACAGGCAGGAGTCAATGAGGTTCTGATTTTTTTTCAAGTGCCTACATGTGTAGTCCTAAGGTAGTCACCAGCTCCCTTACTCTGAGATACCAGGAATGTGATGGAAATTACCCTCTGGTCTTTTTATTTGTTAATGCTTTCTGGTTTAAAAAATTCAGCACTATATTCCTAATCATTAAAGGTGTGTTGGTGGGGGTGGAGGGTAGGACGAGGAGCCAGGCATGTTGGGAGCGCCTGTAATCCTAGCATCTCAGGAGGCTAAGGCAGGAGGATCACAAGTTCAAAGCCAGCCTCAGTAATTTAGCGAGGCCTTAAGCAACTTAGCAAAACCCTGCCTCAAAATGAAATACTAAACAAAAGGGCTAGAGCGGTGGATCAACGGTTACACACTTGCCTGCAATGTGTGAGGACACGGGTTCGAACCCAAGCACCACGTACACAATGAAGTGTTGGAGCAGTGAAAGCCACAAGAAAGAATGGATAAAGTTGATTCTCTCTTTCTCTCTCTCACGGTCCCTCTCTCTTTGGAATAATTTCAGATTTACAGAAAAGTTGCAAGATAGTGCAAGGAGCTCCCGTATACCCAGTTTCCCCTCTATGTACCATGTTGCCATATCATGATTATTTGTCAAAACTAAGAAATCAGCATTGCGCATTACTAGAAACTCAAGTTCACACTGTATTTGGATTCCACTAGTTTTCCCACTAAAGACCCTTTTTCTGTTTAAGACTCAGATCCATTTTACTACATTGGCTTTAGGGTTTAGTTGTTTTCAAAGAGTAGGAATCAACTTAGTGACATCCTTTTTGTACAAGTTTGCAAGAGGTTAAACTTTTCATGTAAGTCAGCAGAATCAGTCTAACAATTTGAACTCTATTTCTTTTATTTAATAATTTGTAGAACACACACATGCACGCCAAAAGGACCCTGTGTCCTAATTACAGTCTGTTGTTCATAATACTCGAGGAAGAGAAACCATAAATCACGTTTATTATATTTGTATGTTGTAACAGAACAGTTGCTTTTCTATAAAATCTGTTCAGCCTTGGAAATCTGGAGACAGCCCAGTTGGATCGCTCATGCATCCCCTGGGAACAAGATGAGTACGTTTTGCAAGCCAGCTGCCCAGTGTGAAGTTCAGCTAGGAAAGCTACTCAGAAAAAGAAGCGATCCTGTTCGTGCAGTTATCCGTTTGTGTTTCCTAAGAATTTTTTCTTTCAAAAGTCAGTCTAGGGGGCTGGAGCAGTGGCTGAGCTGTTACAGTGCTTGCCTGACATGTGCGAGTATGTGGGTTCAACCCCAGGACCACGTGCACAACGAAGTCTCAAAGTCTTGGAGCAAGGAAGACCACATGCAAAACTAAATAAAATGGACTTTCTCTCTCACTGTCCCTCTCTCTCTCTCTCTGTCACTGTCCCTCTCTCTTAAAACAAACAAACAAACAAACAACAACAAAAAAAAAAAACACAAAAACGTCAGTCTAGGCCAGGTTCGGTGGCCCACCTCTGTAATCCCAGCAACTCTGGAGGCTGAGGCAGGAGGATCACAAGTTCAAAGCCAGCCTCAGCAACTTAGAGCGGCCCTAAGCAGCTTAGTGAGACCCTGTTTCAAAAATAAATAATAAATAAATACATAAAAAGGGCTGAGGATGTGACTCAGTGGTTGAGCACCCCTGGGTTCAACACCCAGTGTGTGTGTGTGCAGGGGGGGGATCGGTATAGACCCTGGGTTCCGTCCTCTAAAATGCAAAATAAAATAAAATAAAATAAAAATATTTTAAAACATCAGTACGGAGAAGAAACAAATCTGTGAGTTAAACAGGAGTAATTTCTCCTCCTTAAATACATACAAATTACATTTGTCAATTACACCTCAATAAAGTTGGGGGAATTTTTTCATTATTTAGAGAAGACTTTAATAATTTCTGATATGAAACCTACGTAGACAAAGCCTTGCATATTGAACCCCGTGTGCGTGTTGCCCTGCAGACAAGGGGGAAACTCAGAATTAAGGCTGGGGACTCTTCTTAAAGGAGACTGAACACCCGCGTTTGGGGGCAGCGGCACCACTCTCCTCAAAGATTCGCTGCACTGGCTTGAAAATGCTCACATAGTTCACTTTGTATCACAAGCGATCTGAAAATCGCGGCCGAGAAGTGAAAGGCCTGTTTCAAAGTGCACTTTTCGTTTTTCACCAAAACTAAGCTCCGTGCGACCCAGATGGGACTCGAACCCACAATCCCCAGCTCCGGAGGCTGATGCCTTATCCATTAGGCCACTGGGTCACCACAGGATCCGGGTTCTCACACTCTCTCCTTACGTGATGCCATCATCGCGGAGCGGGCCAATTCCCTCCCCGCTCACCCCCCGCCCGGCCTGCGCACCGCGATCTCGCGTAAGGTTGGCGTGAGATTTCGAGGCCGCCCCCTGCGGGGGCCGCGCGCGCCTGCGCCCTCCCATGCTGTCTTCCGGCCTCTCCGCCCCAGCGTGCACTGAGCTTGCGCAGTCGGCTGGCGCCTGCCGCTCCCAGCCGCGTTTGTCTGCTCCGGAGTGCCCGCGCCCCGCGCCCCGGGGACTGTGCGCGCGGCACGCGAGCCGCAGTGGGGCGGTCTTCTTTCGAGTTTCCCTGTGCAAGGTTCTGAACGTGGCAGGACGGTAGGCGCCGCAGGTGAACTGTAAGCAAAATCCCAGTGCGTGCCCTTCGCTTCAGTTTTCGAATTTGTTTGTCCTGGGCAGGCCCGGGCGTCTGCATTTTCTAACGTCCCCCCAGAGTCCCCTGAAGGACCGTCCTCTGCGCCACGCTCTGCAGGGCCCCCGCTTTACACCACCCTAGCCCTCAGCTTCCTGCCCCTCCCGCCCTTTCTTTCTTGCTTTTTCTCAGCTTGAATTTGAGAATCTCCTGTGTGCTGGGACCGCAGGCCGATTCCAGGGGGAACGGGCTCTTCCACCCCTACACCACTGCACATCAGCCAAGCACACTCCACATCCGTGTTCCGCACCGTCCCCGGCTTCCCTCGGATGAAAGGTCCCTAAGTACGAAGGGTTTTTCTTTCCACCTTAAATCTAGATCTTGGATACGAATTTAGAGACCTCCTGGCTCCAGGCACGTTACCGCTGTGCTCGCTGCGTGCCGCTGTTGCGTTTGCAGGATTTAAAAATAATTGTTTTCTTAGACGTTCCATGTTTGTTCGTTGCAACTTAAAATGTGGGTAAGCCAAACAAAGTTGAAAGTGACCCTTGTTCTGTCATTTGGAGCCGACCACTATTAACGTTTTTGTATGTATTTTTAAGGTTTTGTGAATGATGGGTCACTCTTATTTCCTGTGTCTTGTGAACCAGGAAGCATCCAGGAATTGATTTCCATGAAAGCTGAGACGTCAGTCATTAGTTGACCTTTGTACTGACGACGTAGCGGGAGCAATAGTGGATAAAACTGGCGCCTTCGCGAATTGAGGCAGTGGGCTACTGGCAATCACTTCACCTCGTGCACATCCTAGGACAGGAAAGCCGGTTTCACCAGCATCGTGCTAGGGGAAGTTATAAGAAGAATTAATTGTGTTAAGTCTCAATTCTCGAGCACAGATCTTTAATTTTGTTTGACAAACTGGGAAGTAGTCATAAGTGATTTCTGCCGCATATCAAAATATCTCTTGGAAATATAGGGGGGATGTTTGAGTGTGGGCTGAATTTGCTGTTTTGTTAATGAGGAGTTTTTAACTTTAAAGGACAACCTGCAAACAAACTGCGATTATTTAGATTTGGGCATTTTGCAGGGTTTTTTTTTTTTTGTTTTTCGTTTTTAAGAAAGTGAATGGGGTGGAGTGGTAGCTTGCCTGGCATGCGCGAGTACGCGGGTTCGAACCCCAGCACCACGTACACAATGAAGTGCCCCAGCAACAAAAGTCCGTGAAAAATTAAATAAAATTGATTCTGTGTTTCTCTCTCACTCTCCCTCTCTCTTTAAAAAAAAAAGAAAAGAAAGAAAGAAAGTGAACAGTTACTCCAAAACATGTTACTCCAGAAAATAATGGATAATATTTGTTGCCAATGGAACAAGCTTTCAAGAAAACACTTTCAACGCGCAAGGTCGTGAGTTCGATCCTCAGCCCTGGAAAAAAAAACACTTTTTAAAAATGATACTTTGTATCTACCACAAGCTTGGCTGTTTTCAAATAAACATTTTCCTGATGATAGGTGTTATGAGTGTGATTTTTTGATGTAGGGTATGTTTTATGAACACTTGAAAGATCCACATAATTTATAGTCCAGTATATTCCAAATGCATATTAGAAAATAATGCGTGGGTTAAGATCTGTCCAAGAGGAATACAGACTAATAGATTTCAGTGTAACAATTGTAACAGTGTGCAAAATTTGCTGCACGTTTTACATTACAAAATCTTTTTCTTTTTCTTTTCCTTTTTTTTGGTACTAGAGATTGAACCCAGAGGTGCTTTACCACTGAGCCACCCCCAGCACCTTTTTAATTTTTATTTGTTTTATTTATTTTATTTTTTATTATTTTTTTCCCTGAGGATACATTTTATTTACATTTTAAGACTTACTTTAATCTCAAAATCACATAGTGATACACTTATTTCCTTTTTGTTGACTTCATTTAAACTTAATGCATGGTTTATTAAACAGACTAAACAAATATTTACCACATCTGTTACATGTAACACACAGGAAGAGCGTTTAACAGAAATTCATCTACATCCCCCAACATTTTTTATTATAAATACAGGTATCAAAACAATCCTGAACAATATTTTTGATACTACTAATAGTCCGCACCCACACCACTTCAAAAACTAACAATTTGTGACAATATTCCTTGTACCTGCTACTTAATGTCAACTGGAGCTCTTTCCCCAAGAGAGATGGATGAAGCATGCCATTTCTGTTTTTTCTTCTTGAGATTTTATTTTTCAGAAGCACACGTTTCCACTGCCATCTGAAACTTCTTGCCATGCTTTCCTCTTGTAAACCTGAATTCTCTGTTGAGTACTCCAGGCTCATGTTGAAATGACAGAAAGAAAAAGTGTCCTGCATTTTCCCTTCTGTTACCTGAAAACTTCATGGGTTTACATATGTTAGATATATTCTTACAAATGTCTTTTACGTAATGGGTGGGTAGTTTGCATTGTGAGATTTAATCAGGACATTAATATGAGTAGAAGGTTGTTCACTTAAGACAAGTTTGAGATTCACTAAAATTAATTGTTGTACTTTGTCCTTCTGGTGCCTGTGGAAGCTTCATATTTTCTTTGAACATCATTAGACAGCTCATGAAGTACAACTTTAATGCTATATGAATTTTGCCATTTTGCTAACACTGGTGTGCTCTGTGCATCCACCATTCCACTGGAATTAGTTACAAATCTAACAGATGGAGCAGCTTCTGGATATTTAGGTCCACATTCTACTTTCAGGCTATATATTCTGTTTTCATAATTTGTCGTTGGTGGCCCAATAATCATGGCTGTCCACCTTGTAAGTGTCATATCTTCATCATCTTCTAACCTATCATCTCCTCCTCCTTTTTGTTCTCTTTTTTTTTTTTAAGAGAGAGGAAGAGTGAGAGAGACAGAGAGAGGAACAACTTTATTTAGTTTTTCACATGGCCTTAGTTGCTCCAACATTCAGTTGCGTACGTGGTGCTGGGGTTTGAACCCTGGTGCCTGTGCTTGCCAGGCAAGCACCAAAACCACTGAGCCACTGCTCCAGCCCCTTTTTGTCCTTCAAGTTCTTCAAACAAATGAAAATTACGAAGAACTTTAACTCCTGTGGAGACTGCCATCTTCTCCTGTAAGCCTGATGCAGCCCTATTTTTATTTTTTTAAAGAGATATTTCATGTGACGTTGCTATGACTCTGTTGTATATGTCGTGCTGGGATTTGAACCCGAGTCCTTGACTATGCCAGGCAGGTGCTGTAACCACTGAGCCATGACTGCAGCCTCCTTGCTGAGGCACTGGGATCACATCTGGCTCCATCCTGTGTGGCTCCATACCTCATTTTCTTTTATCGCTGAGTGTTCTTTCGTTGTGTGGATGTAACACAGTTCATCTCTTCACCTATTGAAGAGCATCTTGGTTGCTTCCAAATCTTTTTTTTTTTTTTTTTTTTTTTTTTAAGAGAGAAGGACAGTGGGAGAGACAGAAAGAGAGAATCAACTTTATTTAGTTTTTCACATGGACTTAGTTGCTCCAACACTTAGTTGTGTACGTGGTGCTGGGGTTTGAACCCGGGTCCTCGTGCTCACCAGGCAAGCGCCAAAACCGCTGAACCACCGCTCCTGCCCCGCTTCCAAATCTTTTGGCAATTAAATTGCTACAAGCATTTGCGTGCAGCTTTTTTGGGTAGATATGAATTTTCAGCTCATTTGAGTAAATACCAAGCATGATTCATTCCCACAGCAATGAATGAGAGTTCCTGTTCGTCCACTCAACAACATTTGTGCATTTGGCATTATCAGTGTTTTGGATTTCAGCCATTCTAATACTTTCTCTTGGTATTTAATCATATCTTGTTATTTTATGATTATTATTGTTTTTGTGGTACTGGGGATTGAACCCAGGGCTTCATGCATACTAGGCATGCATTCTACCACTGACCTACATCCCCAGCCCTTTTATTTCTTAATTTTGAAATAAAGTCTTACTAAATTGCCAAGGCAGGCCTAGAATTTATAGTCCTCTTGCCTCAGCCTCCTAGTTATCTGGGGTCACCCCTGTGCCTGGCTGGCATCCCATGGTGTTAATTTGCAATTCCTTAATTTCACTGTGCAGTGTCTTGCTTGGAGCAACGTTGTCAGAGAACCCATAGCAGTAACACTTGCTGGTCATGCACTTGCAATCCCTTGAACTTGGGAGGCTGAGGCAGGAGGATAGGGAATTCAAAGCCAGCCTGGGCAACTTAGGGAGAAGCCATCTTAAAATAAAAATCCAAAAGGGCTGGGGATGTGGTCAAATGCCTCTGCGTTCACTCCCCAGTACCAAAAGAAAAAAAAATCAAACAACTAAACGCTTGCAGAAAGTGAAAGGGTGGTGGTGCTGGCAGCAGTGACACATAGGAAAATAAATGTGTTCCAGTCCAGTCCAGCTTCACTGTCTCTTCTGCCTCCTCCAAAAGGGAAAGGGTCGGGGCTGGAGTGGTGGCTCAGCCGTTTCGGCGCTTGCCTGGCAAGCATGAGGACCTGGGTTCAAACCCCAGCACCACATACACAACTAAGTGTTGGAGCAACGAAGGCCATGTGAAAAAATACATAAAGTTGTTTCTTTCTTTCTCTGTCTCTCTCACTGTCCCTCTCTCTTTAAAAAAAAAAAAAAAGGGAAAGAGTCCAGTGTTAGTGTCCTGACCACTAAGTAATAGAAAACTCCTTTCGACCTGTGAAGTCAACAAGACTGGTTGGGCACCCAGCAGTGGAGGTGGCCAGACCAGTACTTCCAGTACTTCCTGCCACTACTTCCACTGGCAGGAAGTAGTGCATGTTGCTGAGCTTCTATTGACCTTAGTCTCTGCCACCTTGGCCATGTGTTTTATGATCCTGGTAATCAAGGCCTGACTAGAGAAGGAGGATGATAGACATCCACAAAGGAGGTCCTCATGGCCACCTAACTAAGAGCCTGTTCCACAGTAGAGACTTTTGAGTACCTATTCATATGGTTCAAATATATTTGCCCTATAAATTCATTCCAGGAGATCCACATGTGTGCCCCTTCCCAAACCGCCTGTGTCTTCAATTCTCTATCTTACTCTTTTGAATCCATGGCTGTAGAAATTCCTCAGCTTAACGATAGGGTTCTATCCTGATAAACCCATGTGAGTTGAAAATATCGTACGTCAAAAATGTATTTACTACACCTAATATAGCTTAAACTGTTCAGAACAAAGTGGCTTACAGTTGCATAAGATCATCTAACGCAAAGCTTGTTTTATAATGAAGCATGGACTGTCTTGAAGCCATGCACAAAATACAATATCCAGCACTGCCGGTAACACAGGACTTTACGGACTATCTGTTGTTCAGGGTCACGTGGCTGATGGGGACCTGCGGTTTGCTGCCAATGCCCAGCACCATGAGAAAGTATTGTACTGCATGTCAGTAGACCTCCTGCTACAGTTTGCAACTGAAATGTCCCCAAACGCTCATATGTTAAAGGCTTGATTCACAGCTATGGCACTTTTGAGAGGTGCTGGAACCTTAAAGAGGTGGGGCAGGGCTGGAGTGGTGGCTCATCAGTGCAGTGCTTGCCTGGCATGTGCAAGGACCCAGGTTTGAACTCCAGCACCACATACACGGTAAGTGTCCCAGAAAGTTAAGGCCAGATGAAAAAATAAATTGATTTGAAAAAAAGAGGTGGGGCTAATGGGAGGAGGGTAGGTTGCTGGCGTCATGCCCTCAAAGGGGATTGTAGGCCCCTGCCCCTTCCTCTCTGATTTTGGCTCCCAGCCACCATGAGGTAAGCAGTTTCCCCCATTGTGTGCTCCTGTCATGATATGCTGTCCCTGCCACAGCCCTAAAGGAGGTGAGGTCAAGCAGACATGGCCTGAAACTGAGTCATGTGAACCCTTCACCCTTATAAGGTGATTATAAGGTAATTGTTACAGTAAGTGGGAGTTGACCAACACACCAGGAAAAGATCGAAGAATTCAAATTTAAAATACAGTTTCTACCAAATGCATTTTGCTTTTTTGTGCCATCATAAAGCTAGAAAATCATAAAGTGAACTGGGACTGTCTTTTCAATTGCCAGAGGCAAAAAAGCAGATCCAAAATTGGCTTAAGCAAACAAATTATTATGGTTTAAGTGTGAAGTGTCCCCCAAAAGCTCATGTATGAGACAATGTAAGAAAGTTTAAAGGTGAAATAATTGGGCTATGAGAGCCTTACCCTAATCAGTGCACTGACCCGCTTGCATGGATTAACTGAGGCAGGCAGAGTGTGGCTGGAGGAATAAGTCACTGGGGGCATGCCTTTGAGGTATAGATATTGTCCCTGGTGAGTGGAACTCACTCTTTCTGCTTCTTTTTTTTTTTTTTTTTTAAAAGAGAGAGGGACAGTGAGAGAGACAGAGAAAGAGAGAAGCAACTTTATTTAGTTTTTCACATGGCCTTTGTTGCTCCAACACTTAGTTGTGTATGTGGTGCTGGGGTTTGAACCCAGGTCCTCGTGCTTGCCAGGCAAGCGCCGAAACCGCTGAGCCACCGCTCCAGCCCACTCTTTCTGCTTCTTGATTGTCATGTCCTGAGCTACTTTCCTCTATCATGCCCTTCTGCCCTAATGTTCTGTCATTTGGGGCCCAGAGCAATGAAGTTGGCCATCTATGGACCAAGATCTCTGAAACTGGTGTGTCAAATAAACTTTCCTTCCTCTAAAAATTGTTTTTATCAGGTCTTTTAATCACAGCAGTGAAAAAGCAGTCTACAACAGAAATTGGTACTGAGAAGTGGGGTCCTTGCTGTGACTAACCTGACCATGTGGTTCAGAGCCCTTGGAGGGCTGGAGTGGTGGCTCAGAGGTTTTGGCGCATGCACAGGGACTCAGGTTCAAACCCCAGCACCATGTACACACCGAAGTTTTGGAGCAATGAAAGCCACATGAAAAACAGAATAAAACTGATTCTCACTGTCCCTCTCTTCAAAACAAAAGAAAAAGAAGCACTTGGAGCTGGTTTGTAGTGGAAGGAATTTTGAAAGGTTGAAGATGCAGGCTGGAAAAGCTTTAGAATATTGTAAGTGGAACTTCGTGGGCAATTCTGGTGGGAACTCAGAAGACCTGAATGCTTACAGGACTGTGGATGAGGACCTGGCTCACAAGATTTGAGAGGAAAAGGAGGACTCTATCAGGAAGTGGCCATTCACCTTATGTTCTGGCAAAGAAGTTGTCTGCATTTTGCCTGTGTCCTGAGTGAAACTGTCTCTGAGGCTGAATTTAAAGGTGATGGACTAATTAACCTGGTGTGGGAAATTTCAAGGCAGCACAGCATTCGGGGGGTGGCATGAATATTGCTGGCAGCTTTTAGCCAAGTTTACTGTGATAATCAGGAGCAGAAGCAGAGTAGAGAGATTTGAAAAACTTGAGATTTGTCCAGAAAAGTGCAAGTAAATCTGGGGCTAAGGAAGATGTAAGATTGTGTTAAAGACATTTCAGACACACACACACACACACACACACACACACACACACACCAAAACACGCTAAATACTTTGCATAGAGACAGTTGGAAAGATGGCTTGACGGTATCTCAGGAATTGCCAAGACCAAAGTAGCTGGCAATCAACTCCAGCAAATCGCTAGCATTTCTTTACTCCAGCAACAAATCCGCAAAAGAAGAAATCAGGAACTCTCTCCCATTCACCATCACTTCCAAAAGAATGAAATACTTGGGCATTAACCTTACAAAGGATGTTAAGGACCTCTTCAAAGAAAACTATCAAACACTAAAAAAAGAAATTACAGAAGACCTGAGTAGATGGAAAAATATTCCATGCTCATGGTTAGGCAGAATCAATATAATAAAGATGGCCATTCTACCCAAAGCCCTATACAGATTCAATGCAATCCCCATCAAGATACCTATGGCATTCTTTAGAGATATAGAAAAAGCAATTCTCAAGTTCATATGGAATAACAGGAGACCCAGACGAGCCAAAACACTACTCTATAGAAAGGAAGAAATAGGCGGTATCTCAATCCCTGACCTGAAATTATATTACAGAGCTGTAGTACCAAAAACAGCATGGTATTGGTATCAAAACAGAACCGAAGACCAGTGGAACCAAATAGAAGATCCTGAGACAAACCCCCATATCCTTAACTATTTGATATTTGATAAAGGGGGCAAAAGTATAGTGTGGAAGAAAGATAGCCTGTTCAACAAATGGTGTTGGACAAACTGGACAGCCATTTGTAGACAACTGAGGCTGGATCCTTATCTTTCGCCCTACCCAAAAATTAAATCAAAATGGATCAAAGACCTGGATATTAAGCCTACAACTTTGAACTTACTAGAAAAAGAAGTAGGATCAACACTACAGCATATAGGAGTCGGCAGCCACTTCCTTAACAAAACTCCTATGGCACATGCTGTAAAATCAAGAATAAATGAATGGGATGCAATTAAACTAAAAAGTTTCTGTATACAGCTAAAGATCTAGTCAAGAGCATCAAGAGAGAACCTACAGAATGGGAGAAAACTTTTGCCTGCTACACCTTGGACAGAGGGCTAATATCCAGAATATACAGGGAACTAAAGAAACTAAAGTCCAAACTCACAAATAATCCAATCAATAAATGGGCTAAAGAACTCAATAGGAACTTCTCTCCAGTGGAAGTCCAGAAAGCCCACAAATATATGAGAAAATGCTCTACATCATTAGCTATAAGGGAAATGCAAATCAAAACTTCAATGAGATACCACCCCACTCCTGTTGGAGTGGCAAAAATGAAGAATACAAACAATAACAGATGCTGGAGGGACTGTGGGAAAAGAGGAACACTACTACACTGCTGGTGGGACTGCAAACTGGTTCAGCCACTATGGAAAGCAGTGTGGAGAATCCTCAAAAACCTAAGGATGGAACCACCTTACTACCCAGCTATCCCACTCCTGGGTATTTTCCCAAAAGAGTTAGAATCAGCATATTATAGTGATGTGGCTTCCTCAGTGTTTATAGCAACTCAATTTCCTATAGCTAGACTATGGAACCAACCCAGATGCCCCTCACTCGACGAGTGGATACAAAAACTTTGGTACATATATACAATGGAATACTACTCGGCCATTAGAGAAGATGATATTATGGCTTTTGATATCAAATGGATGGAGATGGAAAGAATTATGCTCAGTGAAGTATACCAATCTCAGAGACTCAAGGGCCGAATGGTTTCTCTCGTCTGTGGATGCTAGAATATATGGGGAAGCAGTAGGGTAGACGGCTAACCTAACAATACTTCAAATTGAATGACTCAGAGTAATAGGGGGATGGCTCCCTAGTGTCACCGGAATTTGGTTTCTCTCTTGATTGTGATCTACCCTGTTATATTGTTCCATTCTCAAACAGGTTCTTTTCTCATAGTGGCTCCAGACTTTGTGTGTTCCCAGTTGCAGAGGACGTGCATCTATCTCCTGTTGTCTGAAAATTCCCATGTCTGATTTCTGATTCCTGTTACTCCAGACTGAGCCACGGGCTTTGCATGAACCGGTCACTGACTTCAGGAACGTTACCCTCCTTGACCTACACCAGTTGGAGTCCATCCTGGGGGTGGAGTCAACCTTGCCCAATCACATGGACTGGGGTGAGTGAGCACTGATTCCCACGGGAAACCCAGGAATTACTCTTGTAACAGAAAGGTAATTGCCTCTGGGCAGTGTAAACACTTAATGCCCATTATGCCAACCAATTGCCAACCTGTTTTCAGTGTTTGGGAATTAGTGTAGATCCTCATCCCTTTCTGGTGCATCAAAAGGCACTGTTCAAGAGTTTTGGCTTTTAGTCTCCTTTAGGGCCACCTCCATAAGGCCATCAACTGGGAGCTTCAACTAATGCCAACACATCATGCAGATGTTTTCGTCTTGCCCGCTGAAGTGATCCTTGGATGTCATGAATATCCACTGAGGACAGGAAGGCAGCAGCTGGAAATGTCAATCACTTGCTCATATAATTTTCTCCTCCTGGGCCTGCTTGGTCTGCTCCCTCCTTCCCTGCTTCTGCTTCATCATGGAGTGCTGCTGTGTCCACCCAGCTTTATGGCTGGGGATCATATGGCCCCCAGTTCACCATAGGCAGCACATGCTACATGGCTCTTTGATGTTCAGTAGTTACTTACGAGCTATTTCCCAGAAAGAGGATAGTTACTGACTGAAGAGTCCCAAACATAGCACTGATCTCTGCATTTTCCCCGATGCAGTTTTGCTGCAGTTTTACTGGTTACTTTTTTTTTTTTTTTTTAAAGAGAGAGGGACAGTGAGAGAAACAGAGAAAGAGAGAAAACAACTTTATTTAGTTTTTCACATGGCCTTAGTTGTTCCAACACTCAGTTGTGTACATGGTGCTGGGGTTTAAACCCGGGTCCTCGTGCTTGCCAGGCAAGCGCCGAAACCGCTGAGCCACTGCTCGAGCCCTTACTGGTTACTTTTTATTTTTATAATTCCATTTTATTTATTCAGTTCTTATTAATTGGTTAGTTGGTTGGAACTGGAAATTGAACCCAGAGTGCTCTACCAGCGGCTTCCACTGCCCTTCCACTTACTTCCACTAGTGGCCATGCTTACTAGAGTAGCCCTTACTCAGAGGCTGAGGAAGCTAGCATGGGCGTTCTACCAGCGACTGAGAATGTCCATTTCCACTACAGACTCTGGAACAGCCCCAGACCCAACACAGAGTGACTTGAGGTCAAAACCACTTTTATCAACCGACCCCATAGGTCCAACCTCGACTGTAGTTTCCAGAACCAATAATAAATATATCCCTTTCCCCAAAATAGAGTTACTATGGAAGTGGATATTGGTCCCTTTAGGAAAAACAGGATGGAGCTCCCCCATGTGCAAACGCATCATAACAGGTCCTTCCTAAAGGGTGCCTGCCCTTTAGGTGCTCTGGGTTGTGATATAGCCCATGTATGGAGATTGGGAACTAGGGACACATAGTTCTCCAGGTCCTTTCCAGCAGTATTTAATGTGCATATGGGACACCTAGGGCTGTCGTTAAAGGCAGATTCTGAATGAATAGATTGGGGAAAGGCCTGAGTGTCTCAGCTTCTTAAATTTTCCAGAGGATGCTGTTGCTTCAGATCTGTGGACCATGCATTGAGTAGCAAGGGCTCCTTCTGTATCAGAACCCTACCCTAACAGCCCTGGCAGGCGTGATGCTTCAGATCTGTGGACCAGGCCCTGAGTAGCAAGGGCTCCTCCTATATCAGAACCCTACCCTAACAGTCCTGGCAGACAGAAATCCACTGGCAGTGCCTGTCATCAGTTGTAGAACTAATGTCCACTGTGGTTTCAGAGATCTTCTCTTTAAGGAACAAACCTTAAAGAGTC
Source organism: Aplodontia rufa (assembly GCA_004027875.1). Classification (NCBI taxonomy): domain Eukaryota; kingdom Metazoa; phylum Chordata; class Mammalia; order Rodentia; family Aplodontiidae; genus Aplodontia; species Aplodontia rufa. The sequence goes on along the minus strand of PVKS010000858.1, from coordinate 10,131 downwards.
TGCATTTAGGAGCAGTAGGCTTCATTAATTCCATGCCTTGAGGCAAGAATTCATTTTCTTATTTCATATTAGCTAATTCAGGGTTTCTTTTCTTTTTGGTGGGGAGAGAGAAGATAGAGAAAAATAAACTTTATTTATTTTTTCATTTGGCCTTTGTTTCTCTGACACTGGAGTTTGAACCCTGGTGCTCATGCATGCCAGGCAAGCGATTAAACCATTGAGCCACCACTCCAGCCTCTAATTCAGGGTTTCTTAACCTCAATCTGAACAATTCATTCTTGTTAGGGGTTGTCCTGTGTGTCTGTAGGATGTTAAATGATATTATTGGCATCTAGTAACTGGATACCAGTAGCACCCACCTCTCCAAGTCACAACCAAAAATGACTCTGGACATTGACATATGTTCCCTAGGGGACAAAAATCATTGAAAACCAATGACCTAATGTCAACACGTGCATGCCAGCTGAGCCCACCTCAGGTTTCCTGAACCCTTTTCACTGTGTTTACTGCTGCAGCTGTTCTGTCCCCAAAGCTTCCCTTTGGCTGATAACTCAAGTAGGTCATTTGCACTAATGCATTCCATGCACTGCCACCTCCTATATCAGGATATTGATTAAATCACCACACCTTTGATTCCATCTCAGTCTCGGACTTAAACAGTTAAAAATATCTCTTGTTTCTCTGTGAATCTACTGCCAACTTCTTTTTCTTCCTCCTCCTCCTCCTCCTCCTCCTCCTTCTAGAGAGAGAGGGACAGTGAGAGAGAGAAAAAAAATTGTTTTTTAAAAGAGATAGAGGGAGGGCTGGAGCGGTGGCTCAGTGGTTACGGTGCTTGCCTGGCATGCACAAGTACATGGGTTCAAACCCCAGCAACCCATGTACACAACTAAGTGTCAGAGCAACGAAAGCCATGTGAAAAACTCAATAAAAATTGATTCTCTCTCTCTCACTGTCCTTCTCTCTTTAAAAAAAAAAAAAAGAGATAGAGGGACAGTGAAAGAGAGAAAAAATCACTTTTATTTAGTTTTTCATCTGGTCTTCATTATTCCAATTCTTAGTTGCTGTGTACATGGTGCTGGGATTTGAACCCAGGTCCCTGTGCTTGCAAGGCAAAAGCACTGTAACTGCTGAGCTACCGCTCCATCCCCTCAATTTTTTTTTTTTAGTTTAGTTTTTCATGTGGTCTTCGCTGCTCCACAACTTCGTTGTGGATGTGATGCTGGGGTTCGAACTCACATACTCACACATGCCAGGCAAGCACCATAACTGCTGAGCCACTACTCCAGTCCTATTCCCTACTTCTTAATTCAAGGACTGATTGTTAATTCTGTTTGGGAATTTGGGTTGCTAGCAACAAAAGCTAACTTTGAACCGTATTAGTTAGATTCACTCTAGCTGCTGTAAATGATAAACCCTATAATCTCTGTGACTTTTCCAATAGACTCCCCACACCCAGTAAAATCTCTGCAGTTCCTGATTAGCAGGTGATACAGGGACTCAAAGTTCTTCCATTTGCAGCTCCAAAATCTTCTGCACGTGGCTCCCAATGTTTGTCTACTTCAAGCCAAGAAAAAAAGAGATAGAGAAAAGACACTCACATCCTAAACTCTGACTCAGAAGACAAACCTATCACTTTCATGTGAACTAGGTGTATGGTCCCACCCGAATCTAAGGAGACTGAAATAGAGTCACTGGCTAGGAGGCCACTTTCCAACAATGATACCAAGTAGAAGGTGGATTGTGAGTTTTGGTGGAGAATTAGCAATTGCTGCCATTCTCACTTAAATCAGAAAGAATGTTTGAGAGATGTATAATTCACAGGACTGAAAGATGAGTTAACAAGAAGGCCTAGAAGGGAGGCAGAAACCAAAGAATATCAACCTCAACCGCAGGTGGTCCCTGTCTTTCTGGGTTGCTACTTCCCTACAATTCCCCTCTAACCCCTTTATTTATCTGCACGTTTTATTTATAATATTCAGATTTATAAGAGCAAATCTGAATGGATGTTGTGGACTGAATGTTTGTCTCTCACCAATTCATAAGTTAAAGCCTTAAAATCTAGTGTTATGGCACTTGAAGATGGGGGCCCTGGTGAGATAATAAAGGCTAGATGAGGTCCTAACGATGGGACCCTCACAATGGGACAAGTGCCCTAATAAAAGGAGGTACTAGGTGCTGGGGCAGTGGCTCAGTGGTTAGGGCACTTGCCTGGCATGCATGAAGACCTGAGTTCAAACCCCAGCACCACATGCACAACAAAGTGTCAAAGCATCAAGTGCCACAAGAAAGACTAAATAAAATCCGTTCTCTCTTCATCATTGTCCCTCTTTATTAAAAAAAAAAAAGGTAAATAAAATCAAGTTTTTTTTTCTAAAAAAAAAAAAAAAAAAAAGGATGTGCTGGGCATGGTGGCACATGCCTGTAATCCCAGCAACTCTGGAAGCTGAGGCAGGAGGATCTCAATTTCAAAGCCAGCCTCAGCAACTTAGGCCCTAAGGAACTTGGTGACAGCCATCTCAAAATAAAAAGAGCTGGGGAGGTGGCTCTGTGGTTAATCACCCCTGGGTTCAATGCCATGCCTGGTACCAAAAAAATAAAAATAAAAAAAATAAATGAATAATAATAGTAAATTTTAAAAAACGTCTAGGCACATTAAATGGTAGTACCAAGGATATTCTGGCTCCAGATATGGTCAATTCTGGAGATTCAGTGTTGAATGTCATCAGCCATGTGTCTTACCAAACATATAATCAGTTCAATCCATTGGTTTGTGGCTTGAGGAGAAATAGAGAAACAACTTTATTTAGTTTTTTCACAATGGCCTTAGTTACTCCAACACTTAGTTGTGTACATGGTGCTGGGGTTTGAACCCGGGTCCTTGTGCTTGCCAGGCAAGCGCTGAAACTGCTGAGCCACCGCTCCAGCCCCTATTCTCAGTTTTAAATCCCCTGAAAACATCTTAGAAATTCAGGCCTAGGGCTGGAGTGGTGTCTCAGCAGTTACAGTGCTTGCCTGGCTTGTACAAGTCGGAGAGTTTGAACTCCAGTACTACGTACACGATGAGGTCTTGGAGCAACAAAAGGCACATGAAAAACTAAATAAAACTGATATTCTCCCTCCCTCTCTCTCTTTCTCTCTCTCTCCTCTTTCTCTCACTGTCCCTCTCTTGAAAAGGACAAAAAGAAATTCAGGCCTATATAGGTTGTTTCCACTTAAGTCTCAGAAGCACCTGTATCATCTAATATTTATTGTGTGCAAGACACTGTTCCAAGTGTTGGCAGTTCAGTAATGGATAAAATAGATAAAAAAATGACCTTTATTGAACAAGCATTTTGGAGAAAGAACAATCAAAGATAATGTGGTGAGACAGGAAGCAAGAAACTCTTAGGGTAAGGCTTATGTATTTATTTAATGATTTTGGGGATTAAACCCAGGGGTCCTCTACTACTGAGTTACATCTTTTTATTTTTGAGACAGGATCTTGCTAAATTGCCTAGACTGGCCTCAAATTTGCAATCCTCCTACCTCAACCTTTGAGTAGCTGGGATTACAGGCATGTGCCATTGTGTCTGGCTGGCTTGCTCTCTTAATAACAACCCACTTTCTCAGGAACTGACCAAAGTCCTGTGTGAACATTAATCCCTTCTCAGGCAAGCCTCCAATGACCTAATTACCCCCTATTAGGCCACATCTCTTGAAGATTCCACTACCTCTCAAACATTGCCACACTGCAGATTAACTTTAAAGTCATCGTCAAACCACACCATCACCATCACCACACCAAGCTGTTGAGGAATGGAATATGCCCATTGTCTTAGGCCAGATGAGGCCCTTCCTGTATCTCCATCTAGACTACAATGGCTGAGAGTGACAGAAGTATGGTCCCACAGGACAACACTACTTTTTTTTTTTTTTTAAGAGAGAGAAGGACAGAGAGAGAGAGAAGCTTTATTTAGTTTTTCACATGGTTTTCATTGCTCTGACACTCAGTTGTGTATGTGGGTGCTGGGGTTTGAACCGTGTACTTGGGCATGCCAGGCAAGCACTGTAACCACTGAGCCACCGCTCCAGCCCCACAACACTACTTTTCAAAGGGAACTTTCACATTGTACTTTTGTATCAGGCCATTTTCAGATGAATGAGATCATGGAAACAGACTGCCTACGTCTGAATCTTGTCTGTGCCACTTGTTGGCTGTGTAAGCCTAGAGAAATTACTTAAGCACTCAAGATTCAGTCTTCTCAGTAGGGTATGGTGGAGCAAATCTGTAATCCCAGTGGTTTGGGAGGCTGAGGCAGAAGGATCGAAAGTTCAAAGCTAGCCCCAGCAACTTAGGCCCAGAACAACTTAGCTAGACACTGCCTCAAAACAAAAACTAAATGGGCTGGGGATGTGGCTCAGTGGTTAAGCACCCCTGGGTTCAATCCCTAGTACAAAAAAAAAAAAAATCACTCTTCTCATTTGTGAGGTTAAGACAATAGTTCTATTTCAGAGAGGTGTGACAATTAAATGTATTAATTCATGTACTATACTCAGAACACCTCTGGAAACTCTGTATTATCAAGCAAGAGAACCCGATTTAACAATATAGGAAATGCAGTGGAACACCAAAATGGGCAAACCTTCAGAAGTATCACTGCAGCCTTCAGAGACAGTGCAGACTGTTGGTCAGCGCTATTCCTACTAAAATTTCTAAGGACTCTCCTCCCTGTGCAGAACAGTGCCTCCTACCTTCAACTACTAAACAAAGACATAGGCTCCCAGATGGATGAATTTAGGTTATGTGCCTATCCCTGAACCACTCTCAGCAGTCAAGAGAATGCTTTGCGGTGATTGGTTTAGGGATAATTCCTTCCACAGTCTGGCACTTAGGGGGATGGGATTATGCTGACTGCTAGTAAAAGCAATCCCCCAGGAACTCCTTGGCAGGGGCACAACTAGTGAGGCTGGCACGAATACTTGCTGGAGGACAAAGTTCACTGTTTGAATTTACTTGTAGTAAAAAATAAACTGATACAGCTTTCCTCCAATACTGCCTTTTTAGGACACACACACACAATTGCAGAAAGAAAAAAACAGCCCACGATTCAGATGCTTATAATCACTTTTTTTTTTCCTTAAAGAGAGAGGGACAGCGAGAATCAATTTTATTTCAGTTTTTCAGGTGGCGCTCATAGCTCAGAGGCTTCATTGTGTACGTGGTGCTGGGGTTTGAACTCGCGTCCTCGCGCATGCCGGGCAGGCGCCGAAACCGCTGAGCCTCCGCTCCGGCCCCTAGAATCACCTTTGATGTATTTTTTAAAAGAAATACAAGGCTGGGGCTGGAGCGGTGGCTCAGCGGTTTCGGTGCTTGCCTGGCAAGCACAAGGACCCGGGTTCAAACCCCAGCACCACGTACACAACTAAGTGTTGGAGCAACTAAGGCCATGTGAAAAACTAAATAAAGTTGTTTCTCCCTTTCTCTGTCTCTCTCACTGTCCCTCTCTCTTTAAAAAAAAAAAAAAAAAAGAAATACAAGGCAAGACTTGGACGAGGATTATGAATTAAATAATTGCATGAAATTTGACGATTGCAGTGTGGTTATATACGCTTATGTCTCCCCCCTTTGAGATACATTTTGAAATATTTAGGGGTAAAGGGGCATGATTCCTGAAACACTCAAAAAGCTCAAACATATACACATAAATGAGTTTATGCACGTATACACACGTCTACAGAGAAATAGCAAAGATGACGGTATTTGGCAAATCTAGGTAAAGTTTTTGCGATTCTATATTTGAAATTATTTAAAAATGAAAAGGTTAAAAGAGTTTGATGAAAGAGGCATAATAAATGTTTTGTTACCACGTTTGCGGCTACTGTAAAGTCTTTCATGATACAATTTTTAAAAATCGAAACTAAAATGCAACACAAATCTGCCTTTACCTCTTCTATCAGGAAAAAAATGCAAGTCAATGTTTTTATATAAAGATTATTTTAGAAAGTATTAGAATCACTTTGTTAAGGCAGCAGCTCCGAAAAGCGACGCGGGACTACACTCAAACATCGCAGAAACGCGGAGCAGCCGGGAGCCGGGGACCGTCGCGGCCGCGCACCTCCCCTCCGCGCTGCACGCCGGGAGCTGGAGTCCGCCCACTCCAGTCCGCAAGGTGCTCTGGGATCGCCGGGCGACTCCCTCATCTCGCGATGCTGTGCTCCCCTTCTTCAGTGCCCCCCTCCCCGCCTAACGTGTTTTTCAAATCCACCAATGGGTGCTCAGCTTAGGCTCGAACCAGCCAATCGGATCGCGCAATCACCGGGAAATTTAAATCGCGCCGGCCGGCTGCACGAGGCACACCGTCTCTGGGCTGAGCCGCGGTGGACGTTTCGAGGGCAGCCGATCCGTAACCTGTGAGCCCCCGCACCGCCGCCTGTGGAAGTCTGAGCCCGCTGTGCAGGTACAGACTCCGGCTGCAGTCAGGTCCCCGCGATAACGGCCGGCCAGCGGGCTGCCCTGGGCTGTGGATGGCGGGAGGGAGGCCCCGGGTGTACGCTGGGCCTGGCTTTGGCCTCGCAGCTTGACGCGGCCTTGGGGCGTCGGTCGTTGATCAGGCGGCTTAGTTTCGCAACGCGGGGTGGGGGCTTTAGGGATCTAGGCGCTGCGAACCGCGGCGAAGGCTCTAGCGCGTCGCGGCCCCGAGAACCCGGGAGTCGGGACCCAGGGCGAATGTCCCGGGGTGGCCCTAGCCCTCCACCCGTTCCCCGCTGTGTCTTCTCCCGGACGGGGCCGGGGACTGCGGGCCGAGGCTGGAGATGGGGTGGAGGTGGCAGTTGGGGAGAGCGCCCTGCAGCACCGCCCGTGGACGAGCACAGCGGCGTAAAGACTGCAAACTGTGCGGAGGGCTTTGACTTGTCATCTTTTGGAGAAGGCCGGGAAGGGTCTTTAGTCCGACGCCAAGTTGATGTCATGCTAATTGGATGCATTCACTGGAAATCTGCGGAAATAAAAGTGTGCGTGAGGTGCTGAAGATGCAAGTTTCCAGTGCTAGCAAAACTAGTACGGAAGGCTCCATAATGTTGTGATGAGCCAGATTTTTATTTATTTTCATGTGTGCACGGTGGACTTCTTTTGGTCATTTTAAAAAACACTAAGGCAGGGAGCTCCCGCAGAGGAGGATCTGAGTTAACGGCCCTAAGGACGCAGTTTACTCTAGGTCCACTGGGTTCCCCTACTTTGTGTTCCTTTAGCTACAGTGGACTGTAGAGTGGTGGTGACCGAAGCTTGCAGCTATTGAGCACATAAAAAGTGACTAGTTCAAATTGAAATATGCATTATGCCGTTTAAGATACACTGTATACTAAGTGAAATACAGATAGGGTTTCCAAAATGTAAAAAAAGTATATGAAATAGCTCAACTTTTTCATATTGTTACCATGTTGAAATAATATTTTGGATATGTTGTATTAAAGTATTAAAATTCATTTTGCTTGTGTCGTTTTGCTTTTTTGTGTGGCCTGAATTGTATCACTGTTGGACACTTTTTCTTTAGAGAGGAGGGGACAGTTAGCCTTTGATTAAAACTATATCCATAATGCTGAAAACTTGAAGGTCTTTCTTAATATAGAGGTGTATTCAATTTTTGCTTGATAATTCTGTTCTTATTTGGTGTTCTTATTGACAAAGCAAAATGATAAAAGGGAAAATTTTTTCTCTCCCATCTTTTAGCTTTCTCCCTTTGTCTCATAACCATGTCCACCAATGAGAATGCTAATTCACCAGCTGCCCGGCTTAACAGATTCAAGAACAAGGGGAAAGACAGTACAGTGAGTACCTTCTGTTGTTTTCCTGTAGTATTTTTTTAAATGAGAAGATACTTGAAAAGGGACATAAACTTTGAGGGTTTTTGTTTTGTTTTTTTTTTTTAATGCCCTCACTTGGCAACAAGAATTGACATGGTAGGTGAGATGATGTGTAATATTTTCCCAAGGAAATGAGACGGCGCCGAATAGAAGTTAATGTGGAGCTGAGGAAAGCTAAGAAGGATGACCAGATGCTGAAAAGGAGAAATGTGAGCTCCTTTCCTGATGATGCTACTTCTCCACTACAGGAAAACCGAAACAATCAGGTAAATATGTTTTATTATATGAATTATGGTAAATTCAGAAAATTAATATGGATGTTTCTTTGAAATTTAAATAATGTTCTATAATTTTTTCCACTCCCAATCAGCAATTCTTATGGGTTGTCTTCTTTCCTACCTGTCTTCTATAGACTACTGAAGCGAATTTCAAGGTCTTTTGAGTTTTGCCCTTGCTACAGTTTCCCTGCATTTCTAGTTACTAGGCTGGTTACCTTTTCCTGTTTTTTTTTGAAGGAGTAGGGTTTCTTTAAGGAAGGAGATTAGAGACTCTGCAAGGTGGAGTGGCATCTGAAAGCAGGACACCCACCTTTACCTGTTTTACTATTAACTATTCTCAGAACTAATCAATTTGTAACTTATTTCAGACTTTTTTGATATTCTCTTTCTCTCTTTCTTTGTATTCTCTATCACCTAGTTCGAGTCTTTTTCCTCTTGAAACGTTTATAGTGATTTCCTAATTTACATTCCCTTAATTCTGTGTCATATTCTGTTTTCTTAAAATTTTTCCAAAAATACAGTTGTGTGTTTCCTTTAGCTGCAGACTTCAAATATGATGGTGTTCCCATAGGATTATAATGGAACTGAAATAAGAGTGCATAGTTAAACAAGAGAAGAGAAAAGGAAACTACAGGAAAAGGAAAAACTTCTATTATAGTGAAGGATTTAACAAGTTTCTTGTTTTTTTTTTAAAGAGAGAGAGAGAGAATCAGTTTAGTTTTTCATGTGTGGTTTTCGTTGCTCAGACATTTAGTTATGTATGTGGTGTGGTATTGGGGTTTGAACCTGGATCCTCACCCATGCCAGACAAGCATCGTAACCACTGAGCCACTGCTCCAGCCCTTAACAGAAGATTTTGCAGACCTCAGTAAGCTTCTTAAAATGTTTAAGCTGGGTATGGTGGTGCCTGCGTTACCTGGGAAGCTGAGGTAGGAGGATCACAAGGTCAGAGGTGGTCTGAGCAACTTAGCCAGAACCTGTCTCAAAATAAAAAGAATCAAAAGGTAGGGGGGTGCAGTTCAGTGGTAAAGCTCCCAAGGTTCAGTACTCAGTATGGAGGGAAAAGTTTTTTTTTTTTTTTTTTTTTTTTTTTTAAAGAGAGAGGGACAGTAAGGGAGACAGAGAAAGAAACAACTTTATTTAGCTTTACACATGGCCTTAGTTGCTCCAACACTTAAGTTGTGTAAGTGGTGCTGGGGTTTGAACCCAGGTCCTTGTGCTTGCCATGCAAGCGCCGAAACCGCTGAGCCACCTCTCCAGCCCCTGGACAAGTTTTTTTAAAAACATTTTTAAAAAATGTTTTTAAACATGGCCCTCAATACTGACAAATTTTCATGAGTAGAGAATATTCATGGAATATTTTCTGGTTACAAGCAAACCTGTAATGAGAAACAAAAACAAACCACCATGGGTACATTTCTGAAAAAAAAAATGGCTCCTTCTTAAAAGAGCTTCAGGCAGGTCCTTTAGGAGGGTTCCAGAAGTCACTGTTACCATAGGAAATGCCAGCTTCATGTGCAATACTGTTCCTGTAGACCTCTGGTGGGCTGAGGTGGGAAGGTGGAAGACAGTGATATATGTAATGCTGGCCCTCTACTGGCCCAGTCTGATATGTGTATTCATATCTTAGTTTTTAATTTAAAAGGTATATAAGGGGCTGGAGCGGTGGCTTAGTGGTTACAGCACTTGACTAGCAAGCGTGAGGACGCAAGTTCAAACCCCAGTACCACGTACACAATGAAGTGTCTGAGGAATGAAAGTCACATGAAAAACCAAATAAAGATTGCTTCTCTCCTTCTCTCTCTCTGTCCCCTCTTTCTTTTTCTTTTCTTTTCTATTTTTTTTTTTTTAGAAAGAGGGGACAGAGAGAGAGAGAGAGACAGGGAGAAAGCAATTTTTATTTAGTTTTTCACATGGCTTTCGTTGCTCCGAGACTTGGTTGTGTACGTGGTGCTGGGGTTTGAACTCGCATACTTGCGCATGCCAGGCAAGCGCCGTAAGCGCTGAGCCACCG